>JAGKRZ010000179.1:0-46258 GCA_020002355.1 Intubia oerlemansii | reverse complement strand
TTTTTTTTTTTTTTTTTTTTTTTTTTTTTTTTGCGCACTCTCCGACGGCAGGTTACAAAACTTTCTTGTGCGGAAAATGTTTAATACAGCGAGGTCTTATAATGACGTTTTGTCCAGCGTGCAAGATAATATAGGTACTGGGAAGGAGCCGCCCTGGTTAAGGAAGGAGCGCAACGTGCGGGGAAGGAGCAATAAGGTTTTGCCACAAACCTAGCTGCTGCTGCCGAGGGCGGTTTCTGTCGGACTTGTGTGCGACTGCCTTCCCAGCACGGAACAGTTGCGTCGTACGTACCTGCCTTTTACGGGCACATCAAAGCTGCCCGCCTGACAGCATTACATGTACATTTTACGTCGCACTTGTATACAGACAGTACTTGTTCTTTTTTTAGTGTCACGATGCGCATTTCGGCTTATAAAGGCTGGCCACTGCCCCAAGCCTGCGCTCTCCGGCCGCGCCTCTCACCCCAGTATCCTCTCCTCCAGCACACGCTGCCGCTTCCCGTCAGACACACAAAGCACTCCAGACACCAATACACAACCGTCGCCATGGGCCAGGTCGAGCGCATCACCATGTTCAAAATTGCCGATGCCGCGGATCGCGACCGCGTGCTCGAGCAGTACAAAGTGCTCAAGACAACAGCCGCGCGGGCAAGTAGCCAGATGATCTTATATAGCAAAGGGCTCGTCGACACCATTCTGACACTCTCTTTCAGGACGGAAAGCCGTACATTCTTACCTGCGTTGCTGGTCACGCCGCGTGCGTTTCTCCCTTCCCTCCACCCCAACTCTGCCTTTTTGCCTTGTACTTTCTTTGCTCTTCGACTAACTTGCCCAGGGATGAGCCACGCTCGCAAGGCTGGACTCTTGCTGTCAAGACCACCTTTGCCTCCAAGGATGACATGGACTACTACGACAATGAGTGCGAAGCCCACAAGGCCCTCAAGGCTGTGGCTCTTCCCGTCAAGACGGACGTGATGACCGTGTGGTTCGAGAGCGCAGTATAAACGGGTCGCGGGGAGGACGAGAAGGACGCATGGAACAGCTCTGTGTAGTTTATTGCTGTGTCTTATGGAATATACCTATATTAGGCACTTCGTATTGTGCGCCGATACAACCCTGTCGGCCAAAAGCTGACCCTTCCTGAACCCTCCATTTCTCGAGCTGGGCATCACGAGTTTGCACGACAATGTAACAGTACATTTTCATTGGCACAGACTCCCCCGGAAAATATGTACCTCCTACCTTTGCATTCTGGGTAATCAGAATTGCCTATCCCGGAATCCCGTGCGGGGTCCGGCATGCACCGGGAAGAGACCCACTTTTTCAAACGTCAACGCCGGCCTCGACTTCTTTTGCTGTCGCGGACCTGTCGACAAACACCGCCGTCATACCAGAGATTACACAGAATGCTCAACGGCTGAAACTTCATTGCAGCCCGCTGACGTTTAAAAAAAAGACCGAGCCACACATACACTACACCTTTCAAAGTACCGGGCACGCATACATATCCGCATCCACAATCAGATATATCCACACCCTCACCTTTATTGCGTAGGCCAGTCGCAGTCCACACAAAAAGAGAACAAGAAAAAAAAAGGATGCCAAGAAACGTTTTTCGCGCATTTAATCCTCGAGGTATGTAATACCGTGTTTTTGTTATGTCAAACATTTCAGGGGGGTACGGGTATGAGAGCTGCATCCTACGGAGGCCAGGTCTAGAAACTTTGACCTGCTATGGCCCTACGGCTGTCGTCTGCAGACCCGCGTCCCAAATAGTGACTGGTCTGGAGGAATGACGATATATATCGCCATCTACAATGTGAAGGGCCTGCCAAGACATGCCCATATATGCAGGGATCAGCTAATTCAACGGGCAGACGGCTGAACCCGCTGTGTGTTTGACAGAGTGTTCCTGAATTTCCCCAGTGATTAACTCCGGCGACCCTTGCGCCATCTCACTGCTGACATATCTACTCCTCCAGGCACTTCCGAAGACAGAGTGGAACGCCGTCGAGCCCAGCTCCGCCAAGCACAGCAGTATGTTTCTGTTTTCCCCATGCATGAACTCCCATCAGGGTTAATGGTCCTGGCCGGAATCCCGTTCTTCACATCGTCTCGATTTTGTGTCCTTCTTGTCCTCTCTCTCCCTAGATCACTCCCTCTTGTTTTCCTTTTTTCGTTTCTTTCTTTTTTCTTTTTTTTTCAAAATCACCGCATATCTTTCACTTACATTCTACCTACTCACCGTACTTTCCTCTCATTGCCAATCTTTGAATTATTATTACCAACACATACAGAACATATCGTGAACGAAAGGAACGCTACGCCAAAGCTCTCGAACGGGAGCTGGCCATCTGCCGCGCCAACGAAGCCCGGGCCCTAGTCGAGAATGCCCATCTGCACCAGACTGTTGAGGAGCTCCGGCTTGCACTAGCCCAGGCACAGCACACCAGCAATGTCAGCCCGTCTCCAACATCAACATTCAAGCCCAGCAATGCCGCACAGTCAAACACTTGTCAGCTGGAAGCGCCCCCCGGTTTCTTGACGTTCCCACAACGACATCACCAGCAGCTCGAGGATCAGCGTAAAGCTGGTCTTCCCACGACAGGACCCGTTCGGGAAGCGGGAACACGTGTTGCCGACCTCGACCCGACCGATGTAGGCATGGAATTTGTTTTGACGTATGTGCTGAATCGAAAGAAAAAGAAAAGAGAGAAAAAAAAAAGCAAGTAATAACTTTGATATTGACGCCTCTCTTCCTTTTTTTTTTATCTAAATTTAGCCTCGAGTCCGTTTGCCGGCATCATATGCACTGCGACCCGCCATCGGAAATCCACCCCAACAACCATGCACTCAGTGTATCCAATCGACTGCTCGATGTGACGAGGGGACTTGATGTCAGTATGACTAGTGCCCGCCAGCTCGCAACACCGCCATCATCAGGACCACCGTCCGGTCCGCCATCGCGGCAGCCGCTGTCTATTGCACCAGCCTCTCCCACCGCCGCCAGCACCAATACAACCATGGATACAGCCGCGGATGCCACTGTCCTGCCACCACAGCCAGACATGAGCACCGATGGCTCCGGTTGCTGGATCGACGACTACTCGGCAGCGCCCAAGGCTATTCTCGACTCCATGCTGGAGCTTTCGCTCGTCCTGTGCGATCCGGAAAGCGACGATATCACACCCGTCCAGGCGTGGCACCATGTCCGTTCACAGCCGCAGTTTGCCAGCCTCGATGTAGCCAAGCTCCAGGAGCTGGCCAAGACGATGCGCAACTTTGTCCGCTGCCACGGTTTTGGCGCCGTCATTCCCGAGCATGCCTTTGCCCAAAGGATGGCGCAAGCCATGTCTTCTCAGCCCGTGGCGGTGTAATGTGTCTTCCCCTTCGATCTTTGTCTGTTTTTCCCCCCTCTCTATCCCCATCTCGATCCTGGTCTATGTTCCAGTCTCTTTCTTGTTCGATGTCTCTCCTATGTCCGTCTTATGTTGTAATATGTTGTTGACTGCTTCTTTTGATTTGTATCTTACGGCTCAGCTTCATGGAACACAAAATGGTTATAATGAATTGTAAATGACTGTTTAACGAGTAGTCGCATATTTCTCACGACAGGCCAACCAGTGACCGAATGACATGAACAATGGGTGGTATCGACGAAAATATGACGGTGATGGCACCAAAGAGACTCATGGCCAAGCTCGAAATGGCGGCAGCGCGAGGGTCCGTCCGCAGCAGCAGAGCCGTGCCGAGTGCAGATGCATTGGCACCAAAGGATACGCCACGTGTAACGTAGTCATCTGAGAGAAGCACAAAAAAGCGGCATGGTTAGCTAGGAATCACCCCTCCTTTAATCACAAAAAGAGACAGTCATTCTTACCCTCGGGTATACGAAGCCAGTGGAGGATTTTCTGGCCGATCAAGACACCCAGGACACCAGACAGGATAGCGACGACTGCAATCGTGTTGAGATCGCCGCCAAGGTTCTTGACGGCCGGCGTGGCCAGCGCCAGCGTCAGACTGCGCGACGTAAACGAGAGACTCCGCTCGGCGCTGATGCCAATGGCATAGCATACCACCGGGTAGGCAAACAGCGATGTGATGGACAAGACAATGTTGGGCAGCACAATGGCCGAGAAATGGTTGCGCAGCTCGTGCCGGTACTGGTACATGGGAAGGGCCAGCGAGACGATGCTGGCATCGAGAGCACTGGCCAGCATGTCGCCCGCTCCCGGACGGAGGTGCACGGCTGGGTGCTTGCTGGCACCGTTCCATATCTGGATGTACGTGTTGCCCGGGCGGTAGGCCCAGAGCACAGCCTCGAGGCTGTCGCCGTGGACGCGGCCGGCCAGGTAAATAACAAGAAGGGTCGAAAAGGCCGACACTATGACGGGGTGGAAGACTTGTCTCCAAGAGGCCGGGAGCGCCATGGCTCCGTAAAAGGCAAGAATGTTGACGCACAGGTGCAGCGGCATCGCGTACCCAAGGCCAAAGTATACGGGGCAGCCCACTGCCAGCAGAACAAGTCCGTACAGCATCGCATCCCTGTGCTCGCTCAGCCATTCAGCCCATCGCTCTGCGCGCAGCGTGCTTGTCGAGACACCCCTCAGCTTTGGCCGCTCGTGTCCGTCGCGGAGGAAAGAGTGGCGCGGTCGGCGCAAGGCAACATCGCTAAACGAGCTCAACGGGTCATCCAGGTTCTGCCCGCGGACGGTTATGTAGGCGGCCACGTGTGACTGTGGCGGCGCGGGCGGCATACCATCCGCACTATTCCTGGCGCTCGCAAAGTCTGTTTGAAGAGGAGTCATTTCTTCGCTGCTCTGACGAAGCTCTTCGGTTCTCTGATGAGCAGCCTTTCGAGCCGGGCTCGTCAGTAGCTGGATCCAGCGCGTCATGTAGGCCGTAACAATGAGCATGGCCATGAATCCAATCACTATGTCGGGTTAGATACAATCGTCCCTTTGAAAAATTTAGGTATTTTTTTTTCGTTGCCTTGCGACGCACCAAAAACACCAATCATTTTTCCAACTTCGATGGCCGAGATTCGTGGACTCAGAGGCAGCATCACAAAGGATGGTGTAAAGAAGAGGTTCAGCCATCGCAGCGACCAGCCGCCCTGGCAGAGAGTCAGTATATGGCCTAAAAGTTAGTCCGGGATGATAAGAGCAGTTCCTACCGGAATGTTGATGGCATGGACAATGGCTTTTGTCTTGTGGCTGCCGATGATGACATCGCTCAAAAGGAGAGCCAGGAATAGCACCACCAGACATGCCACGGACGCCGGGAACGACACGCCGGCCAGCTGTAGCAGACAGTTGACACCGTAGCATGCACTGATGATGGCAAAGATGCCGACGGGGACCTGCAAGAAAGACCGGACCAGCTGTCGCCACTCGGAAGCGGGGACAAGCTGTACCGCCCGGGCAGCGTCCTTGATGACCGGCCAGATGCTCGGACTGTCGGTCTCTTCCTGCCTCGTTGGATTAGGCGCGCGTGGCCTTGTTGACGACATTTGATATATGTGTGTGTGTGTTTTGACAAAAAAAAAAAGAAAAGGAAGATCGGGCAACATCAACAAATCACAAGTTCTTTTTTTTCTGATTTTTCCTAAAACAGTATCAGCTGCAAAGAGATAGCCCTGCGTCATGATGTGGGTTCTATCCGGCACTTGTGGGCCAATGGGAAGGCGCGACCCGCACGCGAAAGCTCCCAAAAGGGAAATTTAGCAAAAAGAAGAAGCTGTCGCAGAATCAGACTCAAAAAAAATTGCCCTTAAAAAATAAAATCGGGGGTTTCGGACAGACGCACACCGAGCTATTTGTTGCCATATCAAGTGGATACATGTCCAGAAACGGAAGGACCGGTCCGCCGCATACTCCGTAGTCGCCCACAATCCCTGCGATATTCAGCGGAACATTTCTGCACAATATCACTTACATGTTCGGAAGGGGAAACTGCCAGTCCGGAGCTGTGGGGCCGAATCCCGTGAGGAACGGAGTACTGCACTGCCGCATGCATATCGAAAAGCAGAATCATTTTCCAAGGCGCTATGCTGTAGCTACCTAGTCAGTCGGGAATGTGGTCGCGCGATTAGGGAACGAATCATGATGTTGGCATCCATTTCAAACTACCCATGGAGTAGCTCAATGCAAAAGACCATTTGCCGCTTCCACTTTGAAAAACACGAGGTCATACTTACGTGGACAGGTAATCAGATAAAAGTGGTTACATGGGTAACCTACTCTCTACAAGGTTTTACGAATCGTTTTACAGAGCCTGTCCCTCAAAGATTGCACGTAGTTAAGACAACAAACAGAAAATAAAAAATAAAAACGCTAAAAAATACCCTCACGTCTAGGCACGGTTATATTTACCTTCGATGTTTTTTTTTTCTCCACACCACGTCAAACATCAGCCGAAACTTCAAACCTACGTCCAACACTCCCAAAGTAGGATTTCCTGGACAAGTGTTCCCAAACTCTAAAGCAGCCGCAGTCGTTTTCCTAAACTGTCCGGCTGTCTCTCATAGGTGTTCGTCGCGGCGGGGAGGAGACATCGACCAAAAAGACGTACGAACATAGCCCCGGGTCGTATATATCATGCTGGCCTGATCCCCTTGGTTACTTTTGTGATGCAGCTGTGTATTTATTTACACTTCACTTGACATCCCTAGCCATCGTTTATAAACAAAATACTACCCCCAATACTCAACATGTCCACGATAAAGGGCAACATGATTGCCGTCACTGGCGCCGCCTCGGACATGGGCCTAGCCACAGCCAAGCTTCTGGCACGCAACGGTGCTCACCTAACTCTTGCCGATGTGCAGGGTATTGCGCTGAAAAATGCGGCCGTCGTCTGTGAGGCACAAGCCAAAGAGGCCGGCCATTTTCGACGTTGGCCAGCGCAAGGCTGTCGATGCATGGATCGACGGCATTGTCGAGACCATGGGCCGTCTGGACGGTGCTGCCAACATTGCGGGCGTCTTCCAGACGAACCACAAGGACAACATTGGCGACGAGGAGGACGTTGTGTGGAATAAACTGATCAACATCAACCTGACGGGCACCATGAACTGCCTGCGCGCCGAGGTCGAGAGCATGCGCAAGCACGGCGTCGTCGGTCTGACCCGTGCATCGGCCAAGGAAGTGGGAAAGTTTGGCATCCGTGTGAACTGCGTTGCTCCGTATGTACTATTTCTACTTTTTTTTTTGCTCATACCTTTTACAACTTCTATTCTAGGTAACATGGACAGCAGCTTCATCAACACTCCCATGCTTCGTAGCGCTACCAGCGAGTGCAACGGACAGACTACGACGGTACAGACACCCGACTCTGTTGCACTTGGCCGAGAGGGTAAGCCCGAGGAGGTTGCCGATTTGGTCCTTTTTTTGCTCAGAAACAGCTCCAGTTACATCTCTCGCCAGTGCATCTCGGCACGGTGGGTGGAACTGTTAACGGCGGGAAGAATACGTAGACGATAGTTAATGCCCGCGTAGTTATATAGGTAAGAAATGTGAGACCGCCTTCATGGGGTATTCCGCTCCGTTGATGAGATCGGTGCTGGGGATTTCATTCGAAAGGTACCTCGGAATCCCACTGTTTTCAATGCCAAAATAAAATAAAAAAGACAAAAAAAAATTAAGAAAAGAAAACCACATGCCGTAAAAATCAGGTTTCTGATCAGATGTTGTGACGAGCATGAAAAAAAAAACGGCAAAAAAATTCTCCCCAGCCGAAATCGAATCGGCGACCTTTCGATTACAATTGACAATTACAGTCGAACGTGATGAACCAACTACACCATGGGGAGTGGAGTGTGAATCCATTTATGATTAGTCTTATGGGTAGGGTGCTTATATAGGCTAGTACAATGGACGTGCCATGTTCCTACTCCGTAGCCTTTGACGACCTGCCCATCTCATCGCCTCTGCGCAGTTTATTGACGCCTTGTCAACGACAATGTCAGTATGAACAAAAATCTGCTTTGGGACTTTTGAATCATTCCATTATTATATTTTTTTTATTGCAAGTTCGCCCTGTATCCACCCGGAAATACGGATTTCTAGCATTTTTGCCCGCAGTTCGTTCCTTTCCCTGTGGCTCTCCCTTGCCCGAGCCATCGTTCGATTCTGGCATAAATCTTGTGAGTCCATTTTTGGTTCTTGACAAATTCAAAATCACAATAAGCTTTATATCGTGCCATAGCCATGCGTCCATGCGATCTCCGGAATATACCGAACCCCACGTTTTGAAGCAAAAAGGACCCTGCAGGTCCGCCGTCCTGGTCTCGTTTCCGTTCTTAGGATTCGGGAATGTCGATCATTTCTCAAGGTGTGTTTCCAGCCGTACTTTGCCCACTTCCCCGCGTTGCACTTGATCGTGTTGACCGAGAAGAATTACGATCTAAAGAAACGATCGACAATCGACACACAAAACTCATCCGCAAACTTTCCTTTTTTGCTCACTTCGATCTTACTCCGTAGAAGATTGGAAGACAAAGGGCGCAATATCCCCAGAAAATGGCCTTTCATCCTATATTGTCATCTATTGTGCCGCGGCCCACGTTTTTTTGCATATGATCTGGGGAAAAGATGATGGGCATTGATGGTCTTTTTCATGGACAGGCTTCTGCTACATTTCCGGCCACCAACTTCCATGCAGGGACCCATGACAATGGCCCTTTTTACCCACCAGCGGGAGCTATCTTGAGCATACATCGTCCCATACCTTAACCCCTCACGAGCTGACACACCTTCGGGATGAAGAAAAACAAAAGAAATCAATAACATAATGCCTTGTGATGATGAGTGCATTTCCGACTTCTTGGTGCGGAGATCATCGCCGACTTAGCCGCTGCTCAGAAGGCAGGAGCGACCAGCATGTGGTCACAAAACCGTGTTGTTCCTTCCCAATTTTGATTTCCTGCGTTCCATGCCCGTATGAAATTGTACATAAAGCAGCGACGGGCCTCGCCTTTTCCTCTTCGTGCATCATTGCCACGGGTTGCCTCAGTCCTTTAGAAAACATCATCTTCTTTCTTTATCCTTAACCATTATCGATTCTTTTGGCCCCTCCTCCCCCCTTTACTAGTCTCGTCAGTCTGGTTTGCACCTGTCACGATGCGCTCAACAATCCTTGCTGCTGTGCTAGCAGGCCTGAGTGCCCAGCTTGCCATGGCCGTCCCGACGGCGAACCTCGTTGAGCGTGACACAACGCGGCCCAGCGATGATCCCTTCTACAAGGTCCCGGCCAACATCTCCGACTACGCGCCCGGTGCCGTCATTGCCACGCGCAAGCCGCCGGCACCGATTGCCGCTTTTGGTGTTGATCCCGTCAACCTGGCCGACAGCTGGCAGATGCTGTACCGCACGACCGACAGCCTGAATATCGCCACGGCCACTGTCCTGACGGTGCTTGTGCCGCACAATGCCGACTTTGGCAAGGTGCTCGCATACGAAGTCGCCGAGGATGCTCCCAGCATCAACTGCGCGCCCTCATATGCCATGCAGCTGGCCTCGGCCACTAGCGGTATCCTGGGCACGATTGTCACCCAGGCCGAGATTGCCCTCATCGAGGGCGCGCTGTACCAGGGTTGGGTCGTGGTCATGCCCGACCACGAGGGCCCCGGCGGCGCCTACCTGTCCAATCACTTGGCTGGATACGCCACGCTCGACAGCATCCGTGCAGCCCTGCAGACTGGCAGCACGACGGGCATCCGCAGCGACGCTGTTGTTAGCATGTGGGGATACTCGGGCGGTTCGGTGGCGGCCCTCTGGGCAGCCGCGCTGCAGCCCACTTATGCGCCCGATCTGGCGGGCCGGCTGGTGGGTGCCGCCGTCGGCGGCACTGTGCCCAACATCTCGACCGTTATCAGCACTGTCAACAAGGGCCCGACGGCTGGCCTGATTCCGTCGGGCATCCAGGGTCTCGCGTCGCAGTACTCCTACCTGGCCAACTTGGTCCAGACAGAGGTCAAGGATGAATTCCAGGACAAGTTTGCGCAGGTCAAGCAGCACTGTGTTGTGCCCAACATTCTCGACTTTGTCTTTGCCGACGTCGTCAACATGTTCAAGGACCCCAACATCTTCACCAGCCCCAAGGTCATGTCTATCCTCAACGACAATGCTCTCGTCGGCAAGGCCGTGCCGCAAATCCCCTTGTACGTGTACAAGTCGGTACTTGACGAGATCAGCCAGATCTCCGACACGGACGCACTCATCGACGAGTACTGCAAGGCTGGCGCCACAGTTGAGTATGTCCGCGACACCTTGTCGGAGCATGGATCGCTGGCCGTTACGGGCGCGCCGCGTGCCCTCGCCTGGCTCATTGACCGCATGAACGGCAAGCCCCCCGCCGCGGGCTGCAAAAAGGAGAACGTGCTATCCTCTCTGCTCGACCCCTCGACTCTGACCGTGCTGCCTAAGTGGCTCCTTGACATTCTCGGTGGTCTCTTGGGCGGCGAAGTTGGTCCTGCTTTCTTTGGCTGAGTCACTCAAGAAAATCTGTTGAAGCCACAAGGCACTCGGAGACTACCTATTTTCATCCGGCAAGGTTCAGCTGCGACAGAACATGGCGGTTGCCCAGTGTCCTGCTAGACGCGGGTAACCATTCCGTAATTCAAGGTTTGGGCGCACACTGTTGCTGTCATGAGATTAGGGCTTTGTTTTGCCACGGAACAGGATGTTTTAATTATCCTTCTTTTTTTTTCTCCAGACTCTCCTTACAGTTTCCTCATTTGGAATGGCTACGTGTTTAGATTAGTACTATGTTTTGTGTAAGGGGTTTTCCGGTCTTTCTTTTTTTTTTAGTTGTATTATTACTTTTTTCACCTATAGGTATATTACGTTGAATATGTACCTATTAGTTATGTTGTTCATGGGTTTTCAACAAAATGGAAGCTTTCTTTTTTTTTCGCACTCACGCATCCTTGAGCTTACACAGCGCCCATTGCCACTGAATTCAATGTGTATCTTACTTGTCGTGTTCGGAACGGACGGGTTCTCCGGTTGGCTACGTGGTCAGGAGCTACACAGCCTCTCTCTCGTACCCATATGTGTACTTTTTTTTACGTGTGCAAATATTCGCTTCGTGTTATGCAGTCATCCCCGCCTTTTGGAATATTCAAGTGACCGATTGAGTGACAACTAATAAACAAGCTCACTCTCATTCACTCGCTCACTTATTCGCTCACTCACAGGCTCAATGAAAAGTGTGTGCGCGCCTTTTCACTACGAAATGCCACATGTGTTTCTTCGTTTGATTGAAGCCTTTTTTTTTTGCTACTGCTTCGTACGAATGGGGGGGTTTTTTTTTTCTTTTCTGTTAGGTCCTCATTTAACTTTTGCCTCTTTTCCGGGGGATCTTCCGCCAAGTTGATCAAAATTATGAGCGGGGGAATGAATGGGGCAACGCCTTTTTTTTTTATATGGGGTTTCTCCTGGCTGTACGAGTATCTGTCATGCCCAGTTTATTTCGCAATTTTAGATAAGGACAGCCCGTCTCGCATATTATGAATATTTTGAATATTTTGGAATCGTGAAGAGAGGTACAATGGATAAGAATTTTGATGGTTTCACTTTGCGCGCTGTGTTGTGATGTCAAAACAAACACGCGCAGCAAAACAAAACCATTTTTTTTTTTTAAAAAAAAAGGAAAACTAGCTCTCGACGCTGATAGGCCACCGTCTGAGATGAGCTCGCCACTCCTACGACTCTTGCAGAACACCACCACAGAACATCCTCTCGTGTCTGCCATCAAGCGAGTCCATTGGTCCACGCAATACCCACCTCGGATGTTTTGCTTCTGGCTCTGCAGGTCATGGGAAAAGAGGGGAAAAACGCACCCAAGACAAGACGGCTTCAATGGTAATATTTCTACTTTTTTTTTCTTGAACCCAGATTTATGTTCTTGAAAAGAAAAAAAAGACCGTCTTGCGATGGTGGCTGACAACATGCGCAGCATTTTTTTTTTATATTTTTTTCTCTATATTTTTTTAAGCGACGCGTCGTGATATTTTGATACAGAACGCGGCACTGCCCGCCGGATTTTTTTTTTTAAAAAAAAGACCGTCCCATGTATCACTACTGCATGCAAGCTTGTACGGATACCAATACATGGTGAACAGCCGCTTATCACGCTCCCTGCTTTTTATGGGGAAGGAGGGGCCGCGTGCAGGGGAAAGACAGGAACGTGGGCCAGGCGAAGAGGCGCAAAGGACGACAACACACGCCCACCGGCCCCTCTTTACGATGCCTGGCCCGCAGTGGTGCACGTCTGCATTCAGCTGTGGATGGTCGGAGAGAGGAAAGAGAGAGAACAGCGTTTGATACATGTGCAGGCGCTGTGTTGTGTCCATGCAGCAACACATGTGTTAACGTGACGGCCTAAAGCCGTAATGCAGAAAAACAGAAGATCAAGTAGACCAAAAAAAAATAGAGAGAGAAAAAAAAGAGAAGGCGGATGGCTCGACGTTGAGCCAACGGCCGTCCACCTATGCTGGCACAGTTTTTACACTGTCATAACCCCCCGCTCTTGCCGCGCGTCGGCGGTGGCTCCGATAGTGCGCAAATCACGCGCTTGGTCGGGCAGGACGGGAGAGTGGGAGGGGGAGGGGGAGAGGGTCTGCGACCGGCTTTGTGGTGCGCTTTATTACGTTGTACTCGTCGCCCTCATTTAAATTCATCGAGTTCGCTGGAGTCTTTTTTTCGTTCCTTCTGGGCCACATTCCCCTCTCCTTCCGGCACATGGGCCACGGCGCTTTACCTGGTTGGGTATCTCCTTTGTACCCTCCCCGCTTAAACAGTCCTAAGAGTACGGATTTAGTACCTTTGTGTGGTGTCCGGTGGCGCCTGAAAAAATAGGTACTCGGTACATGTATCTGATACTCTTGCAATCGTGGGAATCTGTGCTGTCATTGTTGTCGAGAATGCGAAATAATGCATATCTTATCTCGAAATTGCGTATCTTTGCTATTTTCGTGGTGCTTTTGCCACCCGCTTGCCGCTTTGTCTTGTTCCAAGCCCTTCTCTCCCTTTCTACGCCCCAAAACGTAACAATATCCGCGCACAAAAATCTAAAGAAGTATTCAGGTGACTGTTTAAAAAATAAAAGTACCATTCGAATAATTTTGACTGCGCAGCCGTTGCGCGATTCGATGACACCTATCGATTAGGTCTTTAATTTTTTTTTTTGGCACATCCCGTTTCACTTCACATACTCGTAGGTAGCACCTTGATATGTGAGTGTGCACACTCTCCTGTAAGAGTGGTATGCCTCGCCAATGAAACTTTCGGCTAGGCTGTATGTGCACTTGATGGGCTCATAGAAATAATAAGGTGCAAAGTGGCCTCTTTCTTTTCACTCCTTGTCTTCAATTGACGGGTGCCTGCCGCGAACTCTTCAGCTCGTGACCTCTGTACCTCCCTGCTCTTTTTGTCCCTTTTTTATTTTCTTGGAGAGGGGCTAGCACGCCCGGTCTAGATACACCGTACAGCGATACCCGCGCAACGTACCAGGCACAAAACCCTGTACATATACGGAGTACGAAGTATATGTACCGGTACAGACGGCAGTACTCGTCCACAGAGTCAGACATGCAAAAAACGTAAGCAATGGACGGGGGTCTCGTGGCTCCTTTTGGCGCTCAAAGGCCCGCTCCTCATAGAAACCCCAATTCCGTGGCCAGGCATACTCGTCCCGAAACGTAAAGACCCCGTTGGGACATCGATTGTTCCCTCCTCCTTTATTTGGCACAGCGCATCTGTCAACGTGGTCATTCTTTCCTGGCATTCTACAAAGCATCGTTGCCAATGCAGAATCTCACCCTCTGCTTCACGGCTTCACGGCTTTACGGCTTCACAGTATCACCTCATCACCTCCTAGATCCACGACATCCACTCATTGCATCCATCCTCCGTTTGATACCTTGGATACCTTTGATACCTTTGATACACATTCAACACTATCGCCAAAAATTAAAGTGTATATTTATTACCTGCCACACACCCCTACTCCACTTCTTCACACACACCCCTCTTTCGCCCTGCAACTGGCCTCCTTCCTTTAATGCCCCCTCCCACCCCTGGTCCTTCCCTTTCCACTTCCCCATAATCTTTTTTTGTGTACATTATCCACACGCTATTGTCGTCGCCCTCCCTTCCGCTCCTTTCTCCTCCCTTCCTGCCACAAACCACACAGCGACCGAGAAAAAAAAAAAAAAAAGGGCAGCCACGTTGATCAATATTTTTTTTTCCTTCTATTTTGGATAGCCATCTTTCTTGCAACATCTCCTCATCTTGTTCATCGCTCCTTCCTGCTCTTCTTCCTTCCTTCATCTTCATCGAATCACCCCATCGCTCTTGCCTGACTAGGCATTTTCTCTCGATCACGCCTTCCATTCTCGACAACTAGGCAACTCGTCATTTTTGGGGCATCTGCCTTCCCAACAATTTTTTTTTTGGATAGTCAACCTTCTTCTCTCTCCGTCTTTCTTCGACTGCTATCCTCGTCATTTTTTGGATATCACCGGCCTCGTTACCAACCCTCGTACCAGCCAGATCCACAGTCGTATCAGCCAACGTCCGGTCTTGCTCCGGCCACTCCTCGCATCCGCTCCTCCCCTTCCCCTTATCCACGTCCTCGACAAAACCTGCCTCGCTAGCAACGCGCTTCCCTTGTCACGAAGATACTCTCGACTATAGTCCATCCACAAAGACGAACACATCGTCAGCGCTGTTCTGTGATCATTTTGCTCGCTATTTACCAGCTTGTGACTCAGAAGCAAGCCGTCTCGCTATCGACATCAGACGCCCCACAACTGATATACACAATCGCTTCCCACTTCGCCAACGTCCGAGACTGTAAAAAAAGGAGGGGACGGGAAAAAATATCACGACGATACACAGATTGAGGGGGGACAAAAAAAAGAACGACTCGTACTGGCCTCTCAGAGTGTTCCATTTGCGTTTATTGCATCTTGGTTGCCGTGTTGAACCCGGCTATCCCGTGACGCAGCGGCAATCACCGTCATCCAATCCGACACAATGGCGTCGTCAAAGGTGAGCTGACATATCCCGACTACCCAAAAATTTCCCACACGCCCTCTTTCTGATGACGTACTGTCCGACGGCCCCGGTGGAGATTTCTATGGAAAACGACCGAAAGGGGGCCAGAGACAGCAAAAATGATGGCAAACGGTCTTTGACGTTGTTAAAAAAAAATGAAGAAGAAGAAGAAGAAACGTTTCTGGTCGAACGTTTGAATGTAACTTTTTACTGACTCTCGATGCGAATTTCCCTCTTTACAGGACTTCCAGACATCTCCCAGACCGATCGGCCACCGCCCCTCTATGCCTAGCGTCACAAACACCCCTGGGCCACTGTCCACCAGCGCCGGTGTTAACAGCCGGTTGCCACACGCCCGGACAGGTTCGCACTCCATAATCGGTGCTTCTCTCAACGCCAACCGTGTCGGCCGGCGCAAGAGCATGACCAGCCAGAGCGGTACCAACGTGGCTGCCGTGGCTGCCATGATTCAGGAAAGTGGCGCCGCTCCGGATATCAATGTTGACGCCAAGCTCTCCGCTAGCTTCCGCGCCAAGGCCGGTGGCAGCGTTGCAAATGTTGCCAACATTGCCAGCACTTCATTGGGAAGCTATCCGCGGACACCAAACGCCTTGGCGGCTGCCATGGCAGCAGCGGCAAAGAACGGAACTGCCGGAGGGGTCCCATTGTCTCTGCCGTCGCCACCTGCCAGCTTCGCCGGCCGCAAGTTCATGACGCCCGATGGTAGCGCCATTGATGATGCGGAAACTTCGGACGGCGAGGTCGACCCGGCAAGCATGCCCGAGCCCAACAGTATGGATGCAGCCCACATGCGGCGGGCAAGTGACGGCCAGTCCCTGTTGAAGGAGAGCCGTCGGGCTAGCCGCATGGACCTCCGCTGCAACCAGTGCGGCAAGGGGTACAAGCACAACAGCTGCTTGACAAAGCATCTGTATGTTTTCCTCCTTACCTTCTTGCTCCCATTCTCTTTCTGCCGGTTCGTGTGGGATGGCAGGCTAACATGTTTTGCAGGTGGGAGCACACCCCGGGATGGGCATTGACGTCCAAGTTCCTTATTTCGAAGCACCAGCAGGTGCAACTGCTCGAGGCAGCATCTGTGCTCGTGCAGATGAAGCCCAAGGGTGCCGAGGCCGAACCCAACCAACGAGTTGAAGCCACGGGCCCAACGAGTGCCGACATCACCCCGCCTGATTCTACCCGCGATTCGTCGAGTGAGGCAGGCTCCGAATATGCCCACGACGACCAGGCATCCGTGGACACCACCCCGCCACCATACATGGAGGGTGCCTCATCCTTGCCTAGTGCCTACAAGGACAGTCGCGACTCTGCACGGCCACCATCGGCGGGCCGCGAAGACAATGAGCTGGCTGCTGCTGTCCAGGCTCTTAGCTGCAGCTTCAACAGCGGTGCCGGCGAGCCGACACCAGCACCCTTCGGCTCCTTTGGCGGGTTTGGCCTGGATGTGCCTCCTGTGCCGCCAGTGCCCTCTCAGTACCTGGCGCACTCGTCTACGCCACTTGGTGACACGAGCTTCATCAGCAGCTTCCAGAGCCGCGCGCCGGAGAGCTTCACTCGGGGCGACCACCACCGCCGCCAAAGCAGTGCCGTCGACATCAAGATGGATGGTAGCGGCGAGAGTGTGTCCGATGATGATGAAGACGACAGAATCGCCCGCTCGCGCAGCGGAGATGACGATGATGTTGGCGTGTTTGGCCGCATGGATGAGTAATGCGGCGAGATCGAGACAATTCAACAAAAAAGTCGAAAATCCCGAAACGAAACGGTAACCGACGTTCGAAACAATGGAAAAATGCAAAAAAAAAAAACTGTCATCAGAAATGATCCGACACCAAAAAAATCCATTTAAAAGCGAAACGAGAAAAAAAATTCCCAACGACTTACAGTATCTCTATCTCCCCTTACCTCTCACGACTCTTTTTTTCTGTGGCAACCTCAGTCAAACAAACGACAAAACACCAAAAAAAAATCCCTCAGGACCCGTACCTTGGGTCCATGCCCGAAATGATACTTGCTCTGATGGACAGCAGCAAGGAGGAAAGAAGCACTCTTGTGTCTCTGTTTCCTCACCAAACCTATATAACACTCACAGATACTCCGCCATCGCGGCACCTTGGCACCGAAGAGTGGGACGTGAATCTCTTTCATGCGCCCACGAGGTTAAAGGAAGGGGCCAGCGTATAGGCGTTGAGTAGAGCTGTTGACGTGCATAAGCATATTTTATCGATAATGAATAAAAAAATAATGAAACGATAATAATGAATGATATATCACGAGACATGCAATGACTGCCCGCGATGAAAAAGCATAAGAGGAAGCCCGGGCGGAAAGGTGCCAGTCAGTATTGGGTTGGCGAAGTAGGTGCTTTACTGCCATGGAAAATGGGAACGCGGGCTCTTTGTTGAAAAGTACGGCGTGTAAAAGGAGGGGGGGTTGTGATGAGCCGTCTGCTGCGGTATTGTTTTCTCACCCTGTCTCTCAACCTGGAATGGAATGATGAGCATCGTCAAAGATCCGTTTTTTTGTCTGCTTTTGAGAAAGAAAAGGTCAAGAGAACGATATTCTGAAGGAGAAGAGAAATCAGAGGAGATGAAGATCCCTTTAAAGGAAGCGATCTTGAGAAATTGGGTAAAACGATGTGTATTTGGTCAGCAATAGAGGTAAAATGGCTGAATAAGTAGCATCACTGATTTTGGCGGGCGTCCTTTAGCGTCTTGGTTAAGCTCTGATAGTGGATTGGGCAGCTGGCGGGGTACTGATCCGCACGATAGCGTCATTCGCCAAGTACCTTTTACGCTATTTTGTAGTGGTTTGAGTACATGCACGACCCCGGACTCGCTAGTGATCCTCAGCTTGTTTTTCTACAAAGACGGCCCCGCCCACTCCATTCCTGCAGGCGGCTTGCCGCGTTTGTCTGATTGCGCATCGCTCCTTCCTTTCCAGCTATCAGAACAAGGCATCTGCTCCTTCTTGTTTTGATCCATCATTGTCCATTCTACACCTCCAAATTTCACACTGCTTTTTTTTTTTGCCCTCTCAATCTTTTTCCTCTCAACAAACTCGCACCTTTACCCCTTACTGTTACCTGTCAATCAATAAACAGCTTCCCGTCAGCGCGAACAGCTAATTTAAATCCAAAACCACGCTCAGCGCCTTGGCCACGCGACTAAAGCGGCACGCGAAACGCGCATTTACTTTGCCCACTACGACGCGGGTTTTCCTGATCTTATTGCTGATCCAATACCAACAAACCTTCCCACCACAACAACCGTCCCAAACGCTTGGTCCAAGATGCCGCGCGGTAGACCGGCCAAGGCGAGTCAGGAGCTGACGCCCGAGGACGTGATGGCCGCCAAGACGCCGCGTGCCAGCCGCAAGAAGACGCCCGCCACGGACGTTGCCGATAAGGCTGACATCGTGGAGAAGATCGGTAAATCCGACAAGCCAGAGAAACCCAAAAAGGCCCAAACCAAAGTCAAGAAGGAGAAGAACGACGAATCGGTCAGCAGCAGCATTGACCAGCACGATGATGATGACGCCCGACAGGCAGCCCCCGAAACTGAGAAAAAGGTTGCCAAGACCAAGTCAAGTGGCTCGACCTCATCGCCGGGCACGAAGCGCTCTGCCATCCAGCGCATCGATGCGACGACGGTTTCTCCGCCCATCCATGATGCCTACTTTTCGCTCCACGTATTGGGCATGGCGGCCTTTTCTACGGCTGTCGCCTGCTTCGGTAGCTACCTGGTGGAGGATTGGATTGCGTTGCAGGCAGCACGGAACTGGCCAGGCAGCTCTTCTTTCCTTCGAGTTGTCAACACACAGCCCGATGTCTCGCTGCTGTCGGCCATGTTTCTCTCGCGCATGTGAGTTTGTTTTCGTTTTTTTTTTTTAAATTATTTTTACTTATTTCTCATTCGCCTCGTCGTGTTCGCGCGCTAACCTCCCGCAACAGCTTCAAGCAGTCCATGGCCCTGTGTTCCAACTCGAGCATCACTGCGCTCAACCTTTTGACATACGCCCCAATGGTATGTTTCCTTCTGTACTTTTATACCGGACACAAAATGGAGTGTACTCTGTAGAGATGGCTAATACATGTCTAGACCTACCTGCTGGCTGCCTTCTATGGCGTGTCTCTCCCGGTCGCCATTCTGCACCAGACCATCAGTTTTGTTGCTGACATTGTGCCCACCTTCCTGTACGACAAATGGGTCATCAGCAAGGCGGCTACGCCGCCGCCTGTGGTTCGTGACCCTGTGGAAGACGGCACCCACATGGGAACGCTCATTTTCCCGTACACGTTTGCCTCTGCCCTCTACGGCTTTACGTTTGTGCAGGCCTGCCGCTACTTTTTGCCCATGACCCTTATCGTGCACTTTGTGGGCATTGCCACCGTGGAACCTGCTCGCGCGTACACCTTTGTGCCGCAGTCGAACGGCCAGGGTCGCACGCTGGCCGACACGATCAATGAGATCGCCCGTGTCGTCTTCCAGAGCCCGAGCGTTGTCACGCTCAATCTCGTGTGCGGCTTTGCTGCAAGCTATGTGATTTTTGGCACAGGAAACGTCAGCCACGGTAGCGGCGACGGCGCCCGCGTTGCTGAGCACAGATACT
The DNA here is from genome assembly GCA_020002355.1 of Intubia oerlemansii. Lineage (NCBI taxonomy): Eukaryota > Fungi > Ascomycota > Sordariomycetes > Ophiostomatales > Ophiostomataceae > Intubia > Intubia oerlemansii. The sequence continues at coordinate 26,564 of JAGKRZ010000179.1, read as the reverse complement.
CTGTCGCTGCTCGCACAGCTGGTGTTATGCTCACTGTGGGCATGGATGTTTTCATCCAGTGCCTTGTTGGTATCCAGGGTGCCGACGCTGTGGGAGCATCTCAGTACGCGTCTATTTGGGCTGTGGCTCCTGTTCTCGTGGGTGCCGGCCTGAGCCTCGCTGGTATGTGAGTGGACCAATACAGGGGGTATATAAGTAGAGTGGCTCGAAGCCTGCTCTGTACGGAGGCCTCGCTGGCCATATTCTGCTATTACTCTGCCCCCGCTGCCTTTTCCTTGCCTAATTTTCACTGGCGTTTTAACCCCTGATTTCTTTTGGAAGGGTGGTTGGCTGCAGAATGCCCCTGTTTATTGATTTCTGGGCGTTCATATTAGGTTGCCTCCCAGGATGCCGTTTGGTGTGCTTTTTTGGTTCTTTTCTTTTTCCTTTGTCCTTCTCTTTTGTTTTTGGTTTTGTCTTCTGTCTCACTTACCTATTTCGCACGGGCAGTGTGTTATACTTTGCGCTATGATGACATGCCGAGTTACGCAGTCTGGTAATTTTCTCGGTTCCGATACCCGCATTACTTTTTTGCTCTTTTGTTTTCTTTTCTGTTTTCAATTTTGGTTTTCTACATCGACCTATCGGTCATAGTTCGGTCATGGTTCGGATTTTATTTTCTGTGCGTATGCTTCCCCTCACTTTTATATTTACGTTGGAAAATCCCCCCACGGCCTTGTACATATATGAGTGTCTATTGTGTACAGTTATGGTCATATTTTAGTTCTGCGAAATTGATACCTATCCACCTAATCAAACTCTTTACTTTGGCAACCAATGATAGAACGTCATCAGCTGCTACGAGGGAAGTCCTTTATTAGCATACCGGGTTATGACAGACCAAATGGGTTGATGGTAAGGCATATTAAAGTTGCGACATGGGTAATGTGTACAAAGTATGGCTTACAGGGACGAACAACAGTCGTGAGCGCATGGTATCATGCAAGACCTAGGTGCATCTCCTGGGTGCATCTCCGATAATTGCTCAGACATTCAAATGGTTCGGGCGTTCCAACGGCCGGTTGCCTCTCAAGGCTCGCATCACAGTATCACGACGCTTTAAGAGACTAACACTCTCACCAACACCAAATTACGTTGCAACGTGCTTTTTTTGCAGGTACTTCATAAGGCCCTCTGTCTTGCGAGGCCGCCATGGTTTGTGCAGGTCGTTGATATTCGGATCATTATCCAGAAAAGTACTGTTTACCCGAGTTTGATTTGTGAGATGCGTAGGTATGAATCTGTCCCTCCTTTGACCCCGCGTTTTCAATGGAATAGCACATTGATCTCCATGCCCGTTTTTCTTTTTGTTTTGCTCTCCCCACACGACGACGCGCATTATTCCTATCCAGCTACCCCTGTCGCGAATCATCTTTTACCAACTAAGGAAAGCTTCACCCGGCAGCACATTACAAAGTACTTTGTACCCCGTACTCGAAACTGCTGCGCCTTGCTCGCCATTCTCCGTGTCTTTACGATTGCGTTAATTGCGCAGTTTGAGTCACGTGGCCGCCTTGAACTGGTGTATGCGAACTGCGCTATCTCCTTTGTCATTGCTCACAGAAACACAATATACGGAGCATATTGGCTACAATTGCGCATAACGAATATGTAGAAACAAAATTCTTATGGTCAGCAGGGCTGGCGATTGTTCAATGACTCTCTGATGCGAAGCTGCATTCTGCCTGCTGGAGCCCGCGGGCTGAACCGCGCGCGGCGTTCGGGATCGTCTCACGTCAATACAAACTAGACCTTTCCTAAAAAGGCAAATAACAGGATGCTTTGATTGGACCTTCGGTGACCTGGACGGTAGCCTGCGGCCTGCTGGTACCTGTTAAGACTCATCGTCCATATCGAGTTTTCCCGGTTTGAACCCGGCATCCTCCACAGGGCAATGCAAGACCAGACCTGGCGTCATAAACGCTCGTCCTTTATTTCTGTTTCGAAACTGATGCTTGAACAGCCAACTTTTTTTTGCGGCATTTTATTTTATTTGGGTTTGCTGCGCCCGTTTTCCGTTCCTTTTTTTTTTCTTTTTGACCGGCCGGAACAGACGGCGCAATAGAGTTCCGGGCAACGGCACTTGCCCCGTGATGCTCTCATTAGAGTCCTCGCGCGCCTCGTTTTTTCTCAAAAGGATTATAGGGGACCGAAAATCATGGCTGTGCCCCTCGAACACAATCCAGAACATGCCTTTGTCCGGCTGCTCGGACACCAATGTCTGAACTTTCTGTCGCTTGTCACGTTCTTGGCTTGGTCATGCTGGTCGTTTGTGATGCAAGCGCAGTGCAATAACTTCCCTGTTACTCACACCTGCACAAAGCCGTTCGATTCATCGGAAGGCCATACCCTAGGGCCATATCCGTCCCCACGTCATTGTTGCCCTTTATTTTCTTTTTTTTCATGTCTAGCCTCGTCTGGGCTGCTCCTTTCCCGTTGCTCCTACTCCGTATATCCACCCCGGGGAGATCACCTTCTTGGGAAAGGGGATTTATGCCTTTGCATGCTTTCTGAAAGCTTCGCCACGATAACATCTTGGTGTCAACTCGGAGCTGTATAGCGGGCCATAGATCGATTGTGCCGGAGCCGTGTACGAGACCTTTCCATATACGGACTTTTGTGAACATGCTTGGCAAAAACATGAAGCGGTCAATACAGAGCACAGCTAGGAAATGGGAGTAATGCGGCTGGAGCAGTGCCTCCACCACCGGGGGTCGAGTACAGAGTTGGCCTCGCTTTGCAAAGATCCAATTTCACCCTTTTCGTTTATTCCCGCTCCCTATTCTTGTTTCCCTTGCAAGAATTGCCGCTTACTTTAGTAGGCATCTCAAAGCATACCCAGCATACAGAAGATCGCGTCTATATAAGAGAGTCAATGGCGTCCATCCGTTGAGCCTCTTTGTGATGCCTGACCCCCAACATATCAATTCCATGCCATTACAACCCCCTCCCCTGCATCAGGCTTTCAAATTCTTTTGATTTCTACCTATTCATTACTATTACCACCTTAAGCTTGGGTTCCTGGACTACCAACAAGTGCCCGTTGGATGCCTCTCACTCATAAAGCCCCGATTTAACATTACCCCAATTCCTTTCCAATTTACCCTATTTTTTTATTTTTCTTTATTTTTTGATTATCCTGCTGCCAATCGATTTAACTTCTTTTTCGTTGTCGCCTGTTAATTCTGACAACTTTCTTTTGTGGCATTTTGGCTTTTTCAACTTGTTCAACACCTGTCAACTGCTGTTTTATTTTGGCGGGGCGCCCCGAATCCGCTGGAGTCAAATTTAGCCAGGCACCGTTAGCCTGCTGGCGTCTGCCTGATTCGGGGATCCACGGCTCACTTACACAAACGGGCCATGTGACAAGGCTGCGGAGGCAGAGAACACTTTCAACAATTGAACGTTTATATCGTTGCTACCGTTTCGGGACATATATAAGGACAAGTTGCTCCTCATTCAAAAGAAAGAGGAAGAAAGGCAAAAAAAAAAAAAAAAAGCAATCACATAAGTTGTCAATCTCCGCCCCATCAACCAAAAGAAAAGAGAAAAGAAAAAAGAAAAGAAATAGGCAAAAAAGAAACCACTTACACGAAAGTTCCCTTGCACTCCAACTTCACACTTACATTGCCCAAACATTATCACAATCCCCCCCTCCTCTTTGCTTCATATATTCATTACCTCACACACACATCACAAACATGACGCGCACAAAGGTTCAGTATGCCGTTGCCGTCCCCTCGTACGCTATGAGCGGCGATCCTGCTTCTACCCAAGGAGAACAGGCACCAGTCATCCCACAGTCCGAGTACGATGAGATGATGCAGGCATTCAACGATGGCGGCAACTTTGTCGACTACAGCGCAACAGAGGCGGCAGCCGACGCAGCTGCCGTCGTTGACCCCAATATTCCTCTGAAGAAGAAGAGCATCAAGTCCAACACGAGCATCTTTCTGACTGGCCCCATGGAGATTGACGGCTCGGTCAAGAGCATGGGTGCCATCAGCTTTCTCGGCGACTTTTCTGTGCGAGACAAGATCGAGGCCTATGGCAACATTCAGGTCAGCGGAAGCTTGACATGCTCGTGAGTTTTTTTTTTTTTTCAGAAAAATTCTCGTTTTTCCTTCTATACTGACTCCTTCTTTAGAAGCCGCGTCAAGTCTTTCGGCAACCTCGACATATCTGGCTATTCATATTGCTCGTAAGTCTTTTCTTCACTGCCAGTTTATTTATTTATTATTATTCTACCGCACCCTTCATCCTCATACTAACAACGACAGTGGCAAGGTCAAGATCTTTGGCAAACTTGTCATCAACGGCCACTTTGAGGTCTACGATGACATCGAAGTCTGGGGTGCCGTCGTCATCCAGGGCTTCATGAAGTGCAAGTCACTCACAGCCTACGCCTCGGTCACCACCGTGGGCGACAACTCGTACTATGAAGTCGAGGAAGGCGAAACCGTCTATGGAGCAAAAATGGTCCGGAGATCCGAATAATCGCCAACATCCCTCGTCTTGGCACTTTGATGATACGCCAAGCCAAATAGACCACGCGAAACACGAGATAACGGCCTCTCCGAATTCCCGCCTTGCTTTTTTTTTCACCTGCGACTTTCTTTTCGGTACTTGTCCACTACATTCCCGGCATTTTTTTTTTTTTTTGCTTCTTCCCTTATCTTCCCTTTTCCCCCTGTATTAGTTTCTCCTGTTTCCCCCCTACGCCCCACGATTTCCCCCATGCAGGGCAAACCGCAAGGCTGTCACATGTGTTGCCCGGCCCTTGCGGAAGGATCGCATTGTCACGATTTATACGCATTGTTTGCTACTGCTTTACTTTTCCAGCATTTTCATTTCATTTCCCTTGCTCTTTAAATTTTGTTCTACTTGTCATTTCCTACCCCTAAACTCCCTTACGAAGTTCATGACTGTCGTTTTTTTTTTTTTTTTGCCGCATCTGTTGCTCTTTTTCTACATTGTTTTTTATCTTTTGCGCGTTTGAGTTCCTCGTCTTTGTATGCCTCATGTTTCCATGTACTATTTCTGTTCTTCTATATCATGTTGTATTTTTTTTGTCCTTGACTATATGTATATTTATGAATAGAAATACCATGTTTGGTGATTGGAATTGAATAAATCTCAAGTGACCTCAACAGCCAAGCCGTCAAAAGTCCCAAATGCTCAGCCTTACCACATAACCAACCCACTGGATCTCCGCGGAATCTTAGGCAGCCTCAAAGTAGCCTAACCCTGTAAGTTTATTCGCTTACTGACATGTATGCATGTAGCGGAGTATGTGCCCCACTCAGAGACATAACGGACGCTATGCCACTTTCGCTTAGCGCGATCAGCGCAATGTCCCTGGTCGCCACGCCTTTTGGCGTGAGCAACGCGTTTGTCGACAGAGGCGCATCTAGGCTTCACTTGCGCTTTACGGCCTCCTTTTTGCCATTGTGCACTGAACCGCCGGCGTTTCTTTCAACACAACCCGCCCACACAACTTGCCGACACCTCCGTTGACGCGTCACCCTGCGTTATCCTCATTATACCGCGCTCTTCAGGATCTTTCCTGCCCCTTTGCGGCTCGAGCAACACAGCCGTCTGACTCGTCGCCGGGGATGCAATGCGACCTCGAAGCCGCATAGCTGCATGACGGCAGACCCTCGACATTGACGCAGACTCGGGCGCGGGCTGCAAGATTGCCCCAACAGTCACGCGATACGCGCAAAAGATACACCGTCACAGTCTCTCGTACCTTTTCTTCTACCCAAAACAGACATCACGATACCCTCCCTCCTCTTGTCGCGGAGAGACATCTCTGTTGTGACTCACCTTTGAAGCGTGTGACCTCGTGACTGCGTTACCGCGTGGGGGGGGGGTTACCATTCACACACTCGCATTCACAATTCCTTCAGATCTCACCCTGTCGCTTGAGCCGCCATGGAGGACGCGCGTCACGCAGATGTGGCCGTATCGCCCAAGCAGCAGGTGGCAGCTCTGCCTTCAGCCACGGCCGACGGCGCTGCCGCTGCCGCCGGCACGACAGAGCCTTTCCCATCGATGAGCAGCAATAATCTTGGCCACTACAACAGCCGTACCGGTGCCGATCCGGATGCTCAGGCCACTGTGACCGACTTCCTCGACTTTACCGAATACCTCCCTTCTGACGTGGCACGCTCTCTTACTCTCATCGGCAGCCTCGACGAGTCCTACGTCGACTCGTCCTCCAAGGTCCATGAGCTGACCGATCTCTGGGGCCGTCTGCCCAGTGTTTCAGATGCGGCAAACTCCTCGGCCGCACGGCCCTCTTCGACCCAGCTGCGTGCGGACATCTCCAAAAACCTGCAGCGTGGGCTGAGCGCGCGCACATATGCCCATGCCGAGGCTCTGCGCATGGCCGAGAACGTCGACCGCCACTACTACCGTGCAAAGACGATCCTATCAAAGCTGCAGACCATGCTCGACAACTATGCCGAGGCGGAGAAGCAGCAGCAGGAACAGCAGCAGAAGAAGCTGCAGCTCCAGCAGCAACAGCGTGAACGCGAGCAGCAGCACCAGCAGCAGCACCAGCGGCAGAAGAAAAACTCCACAAGCAGTCAGCCCCGTGTGCGTCGCCAACGTGCGCCGCGTATCACTGTTCCGGGCGAGGTGCTGGCGCCCTATGAACTGGACTACGAGTTTGACGATGCAGCAGCAGCAGCAGGAGGCGGCATCGGTGGAAGCGCTGTTTACAGCGGAGACAGCGACAGCGACAGTTCGCCTACATCCGACGACGATTCACCGAGACCGACGGTGCGCCGTACAAGCAGCTCCGGCGCCCAGTCGCGCATCAGGGTCGGCAAAAACAGAAGATCGTCGGCAGGCGCCAGTGAGTCGGGCGCTCTCAGGGTGCCCAAGGTTCGCGGGCCTCGAGTCTCGCGCATTCCCGGACAGCCGTTCATATCAACCAGTTCTGTTCTGGCCAAGCTCAAGCCCCCGCCGGAAAATGCTGTGATTGGAAGTGCAGACGCCCCCTGGCTACAATTGACGCCGTATGAGCTGGCCAAACTGCGCAAACGTATGAAGAAAAATGCCCAGTGGACGCCGAGCGATACGATGATTGCTAGGGAGCTCAAGAGCCTCGGTCGGAATCTCGATGCCTACAACAACGCCAAGCGCCTCGCTGAGGAAGAGGGCCGACCTTTCCCCGGCATTGTTCCGCCAGAGCCGGTTGCGTCGACGACAGCATCGGCAGCTACTGCTGCGGAGCCAGCAGGCGCAACAGTACCTGATGGCGACAACGCCGCCGCCTCTGCTCGCGGTGCGAGCAGCACGACTGGAAACTGGGCACAGCTGGCTGCTCAGGATGCCGAAGAATCCACCCGCAAGATGATGGAAGCCGCACGCGCCATTCTATCAACGTCAACCATCCCGTCGACTGCCACAGCTGGGGTCTCGGCCACGGCCACGGCAACAGCCGCCAGCAGTACGCCTGCCGGCACGACGCGAAAACGCAAGCGTGACACGCCATCGCAAAGCCAGCAGCCATCCGACGTGACCGATACAGTCGAGATCGTCACGGATAGCACTGCGATCGATGCTGCAACCACGGCGAGCACTACGATGCATGTGCCAAAGCGCGTCAAGACAGAAACGCCCGTTCCCATCCCGCACCGCGGTTCAGCCGTGTCAAGCGAGGGTCTGACGCCTGGCGTAGGGGTTTCAAGACGTCTTTCGACCACGCCCGTCCCCGCGCCTATTCCCGGAGGTGCAGGAGCTGCACCAGCCGAGGCCACAACGGCGTCTTCACCACAGTCCGTAGCTAGATTTACAACTGGCTCTGTGCCTGTAGGCATTTCTACGGGATTAACCACGACAACTACAACTACAACAGTGCCTCTCAAGCCGCCGGCCGAGGTGTCAGGCCACGCACCTCTTCACAAGAGCGCGTCCCCGGCTGTTCCGTCTGGACGCGAGCTGCGGGCGCGCCGGGAAAAGGAGCCGTCGGTGGCGGCAGCGGACGTGGCCGTGGCGGACGAGACGGCAGCTCAAGCTGGCCAGGCAGCACAGCCTGCACAGCCTGCACCGTCTGATCGACGCGCATCGCGCTCCTCGTCTCGCGCAGTCACGCCAGCAGCTGCAGGTGTCGTGCCGTCAGCCGACTCTGCAGGGAATGCTACGACAGCTGTGGTCGTCATGCGGCGCCCTCCCTCGCGCGGTAACGCCCACAGCACAGAATCTGTGGCCACCATGGCCACCATATCTGGCGGATCACTGGCGTCTGAACGGCCGCGTCGTGCCAGCGCCACCCGCACAACACCAGCACCCGATGTTGCTGCCGATATGGGCGTGACGGGTGGCAAGCGTGTCAAGCGGCCTGCTCCGGGCGTTGTTAGTCGCACAAGCTCCGGCGGTAGCGCCGCTGTGGGCCGGCGCAAGGCAGCGCCCCGACGGAAGCGCGGGTCCAATGCAGCGCAACAAATTATCCAGCAGCAACAGCAGCATCCTGAAGTCGAGATCGACGACGACGGAAACATTATCGACCCCGACGAGCCTCGCTACTGCGTTTGCAATCGTGTCTCCTTTGGCACAATGATCCAGTGTGACAATGTGGATGTAAGTGAGAAGATGGGGAAGGAAAAGAAAGAAAGCAAAAGCACCTTGCAAAAGGGCACCATTTGTTTTTGATTTATGCTAACTTTTGTAGAATTGCAAACAAGAATGGTTCCACCTCGAGTGTGTCGGTCTCGCAGCGGTTCCGGCACGCACAACCAAGTGGTATTGCCCGGACTGCCGTGTACTTCTCAACATTGGGGAAAAGGGCGAAGTCAGCGCACGTGGTGTAAAGATGTAAAGAAAAGGGACGTATGAGACGGCGTGTTTCGGGTTTGGCGTCACGGTTTGGCGTTCTTGTCTCCATTGCGTTCTTTTATTGTTTCATTACTGTTGGGATTCATTTTCTCTTTACGTCATTGTTTGGTATTCTATCCCTTTCGTTTTCCCTTGCACTCGCCTATGGCTTTCTTTTTTATCCTTCCTTCAAGTTTGTTCGAGTATGATTGTCAAGGATGGCCTGGGCCTCATTTCTTTAATTTTTCAAAACTCCAAGGAGCGCCGTCCGTCAACTATCGGTACAACAACACAGGGAGAATGTGTGGCCAGGAGGTACCTATACTGGTATCGGTATGCAGAACACCCAAGATCACCCGCGATCACCTAGGATCAGCTGGCCATTGAGACATGTGACCACGTGCTCCCCGCGTTTAGCCGGAGACCTCCTTTTTCTCATTCGTTCTGGTTTTGTGTCTTTTTCTTCTGGAAGACCCTGACGGGACGTCATCCGCCAACCAGCTGCTTTGCCAGCCCAGTTGCTGGCCGTCTTCAGTGGCTGGGACCTGTTTTGACAGGTCAGCCGACCCCCGATTTGGCCAGAATAAGAAAGGCGGAGGCAGGTAAAAGGTACGGCGGTACAACGTGCATGTACTGGAGTGCCCGCCTTCCACTTTGCTTGGCCCGATACGCGCACTCCGTACATGTACAGAAAGATACTTTGTACTTGTGGCAATATGACGTCGTGCAGAACATGGCCGCTGTAAAGGACAGATGGAATGCCGTGTCACTTTACGCGTCGTAATTCCAGAGTTGATGGGATGTTATCGAAAAAATACGGCCGCCCACATATCCTCTCATCCTGTCGATACGGCGCGTGTGCTCCATTGGAATGCCATACTTCTTTCAAGATTTGGGGGGCATATGGGAGTGACGGAGGATTTCGGTACCTCTGCCTAGTACTTCGTACCGGGCCGGCCAAGTTTAGCACAGCGGGCGGAGCACTGGAAACGGCTTCTTATCAGTGAAGTCACTGACCCACTCGGCACTCTTATCTGTCTTGTACAGCGTCCCTCTACAGCGGGGTTCCAGGCAAGAGCAGCAGAGACACAGAGGCCGTACAAAGTAAAAATGCGGTCGAGTAGGCGGGCTGGAAATGCAAAGGCCCCATGCTCAACATGTCTGACTTGCTGCGGCCACAAAACGTGCCAAAACGGCACAGAGAATGACTCTTTCATTTGTAGGCAGTCTACTACTAGTACCTAGTCAAGGGCACTTCTGTCGTCATGCGGCCAGGGCGGCGCCAGCTGAGGGCTCTTCCTATTTTAGCAGGCCTTTGTACCTGCGCCTGTGCCTATTATTGTACCCGTCCATACAAACTGTGTGCAGAGGTACAAACCAGCGTTAGGCAGGTCTCCACTTTCCCCCGTTTGTTGGACCCCGGTCCCCCGTACTAACGCCACCGCGGCGCGGGATGGCTATCATTGCGAGTTTAAAGCACGCCCCCCCAAGACGTCCCATCGCGCCTTCCCAACACTTCCATTCTGTCTTGCACTTGGCCCTTTTCTCCTTGTCCAGGTTCTCTTCGAAACCATATACAACAAAAACGGAAGGAGCAGACGGCCTCTTGACTCATTGCGCTTACCATTACCTTTTTGTCTGAGATTACTTTGCTTTGGCTGCTCTTTCCCGTTCCTCATTGCTGCCCTGCCCATTAACACCCTTACCCTTCACCCCTCTCCCGCCATCGCGACACCAACCAACCAAATCGCGTCCTGCATACCAAAACTGCCAAGACGACACACCTCTGCCGCCTGTCCCTCTTTCTCGACTCCGCCAGTTACTACCACCTGCAGATCGCAATCCCACAGTACCTACCTCTCGAATCTCCTTTGCGTGCTGCACATTACCGGCCCGGCCGCCTGCAGCTATCATTGTGGTGGCCAGTCATATCGCAGAAAGCAGTTCATAAAGCTGCTTCCTCGGCCAGACCCTCCCCTCCGGCTGACCTCCTCTTTCTCCTCCCGCCCGTGACTCTTGCGGGCTCCCTTATTCTTGCTCTCCTTGTTTCTTCAAATCCTTCTCCCTCCTTCTGTGGTGATTGAGCGATCTCAAGGGCCATAAATCGCCTGTCGTTAATATCGATAACTTTTCCCCCTCAACAAACAACGACGTCATCGATAATCCCGCGAGACTCGAACGAGATTCACCAATCGACAAATAGCCTTTCCCTAACAAGTCCTTAAGACTTCTTTTACGGATACGACATCGCTTCCTGCCACCGGCCGGACAGTGGGCCGAGTTGTCCAATGCCGGGTAAGACCAGATCTTCTTCCCCTTGTGTGCAACCAACGAGCTGGGTTGGGCTCTTTTATCATTCACAATAACTGACTTGCTCTCGTCACCCCTGCAGGTGCAAAGAAGAACAAGAAGGATGCAAAAGAAACGGGCGGCGTGGTCGCTGCGGTGACAAAGCACGCGTCCGGGAAATTCACGTAGGTTTTCCGTTTTCTTTCTTCCTGTTCACTGCCCTCTTACTTCCCTTTTCCCGCTCTCGACAAACGAGAATCGTTTCTAACAAAAGCTTTTGTTTCAGGAATGGCTTCGCCGTCGCTCACCTTTCGGACACGTCCAACACCAACTCGTCCATGCAGTCGCCAGATATCGGCCCTGTTATCGGCGCACCCTCCTCTGGCGGCAATGCCCCGACAATGCCCATGCTAGACATTGCCTCAACCCCGGCATCACCCCCAACAGTCCCTGCACCACGGGCTATTCCTGGCGTGGTTGAACCTATTCCTCGAAACAGTCTCGCGGCTGCCTACTCAGGCTCGCCAGGTGCAAATCTCATCAACTTCTCTGCCGAGTCATCCCCGGGTCGCTGGGCCTCTCCCCGGGCGTACGGCACCAGCCACACGAGTCATACCAGTCAAACGAGCCACACCAGCCAGATGAGTCACGGAAGCCACCCTACCAGCGTGTCTGCTTCCCCGCCCATCCGCGGCGACGGGCACAGCATGGCTGCTCGCCGACCAAGCAACTTCCCGGCCGATCCTGTTGCGAACCATTATGCTTCGTCACCGAGAAGTCGCCGCGACTCGCTTCAATCGCACTATGCTCTCTCGCGTGGAAACCCCCAGGCAGCATCGCCTGCACTCTCTGCATTTGCAGCGAACCCGCCTCTTCCCCACCAGGTACAGCCGCAGTCTCATTACTATGGCGTCCCAGACCTTGATCTCGATCTGCAGCCGCGCCAGGCCGGCATGAAACCCGGTAACCGCGGCTACCACTTTGCATTTGATACACTGCCCTCCACCAACTACCCCGCGGGCTCCGGAAACAACAACGTTATTGTCGCCGGATACGAAGGGGGCCTCGAGGTATACTCCGTGTCGAAGCGAGGCCTTGAGCGGTTGGCTGAATTGACAGGGCTGCGCGGCGGTGTCTTCAACGCCAAGATCCTGCCTTGGACCGCGCCCACGTCTTCACTGGCAGATGCCTATCCTCTTATTGCCGTTGTTGTCCACGGCGCTGTGCTTCCCACGGCACCAGTCGCGGCACCAGGGCTAGGAGATGGGCAGCCTGAGGGCACTGTTCCAGACAGCGGTGATGGTGCAGCACGGAACCCGCAGATGCCCGCACCTGCTATTGACTTTTACCAAACAACCGTCGAGATTTACTCTCTCCGTCTGAACCGGCACATTTGCACGCTTCTGGAGGCTCCCAGAATCCCCTTGAATATTAATGTGGCAAGCCCCGTTTTCCAGCCCCCTGCTGTGTCTGGTGCGTTCCAGCTTCGGGCTGATGCCGGTACTGTGATTGTTGCTTCTGCCGTGAATGGCGAGACTTGGGTGTACCGGCAGATGCCTGCTGCTCCTGGTGCAGCGGCCTTTCCTTTTGTCTTTGTGGCAAAGGTGTGGACAACTCTGCAGCAGTCCTTGAAGGGTGAAGCCACACCGACAGGCGAGGCAGCTGGAGATTCGGAGCGTGCTCGTGCTTCGTCGTCTGCATCGGCATCGTTGCCGCACTTGAACTATTTGGGCTTCAAACAGCCCATTCTGTCGCTCAGCGGCAAGTGGCTGGCATACTGCCCTGCAACGCCGTCATCGCAGATCTCGCTGCGTGCGCACGTTCCACTGCCATCTCACGGACGGATGCCAGGCGCTACATCGACGACAGCACCTCATCTCCCACCTGTTACGGCCGAGCTCGACCTTCCTCCGCAGGCGAGTGTCATGAACAAGGTGGCACGCGTCGCCACTCAGGACCTAATTTCAGGTGTCAAGTGGATGGGCCAGCAAGGAATGCAGGCCTACAACAATTACATGAAGGGCAGCTCTGGTACTGCTTCAATTCAGCCGCCGCGGACACCACCATCTGGGGCATATGCTGGTCGACTTGACGGCGCCGTTTTCCCACCGACGCACGGAGGATCTTCGCCTGCTGCTGTCTCGAAAGAGCCCGGCCTGGTGTCGATTGTCGACGTCACGACGCTGGGTTCCTCGGCAACGATCCACCCGTTGGCGACGTTTGTGACGCGTCTAGGATGCAGCTTCCTTTCCTTTTCGCCAACTGGGCTGTCACTCTTCACGGTTAGCACCAAGGGTGACGTGCAGACAGTGTGGGATCTGAAGCGCATCAAGTACACCAAGGCATCGCCGATGCAGGTTGTCAGCGTTCCAGCGACGCTGGCAGGACCCAGTGTGCGACAGATTGCCGAATTTACGCGACTGACGGTGGCACGCATCGTTGACGTTGCCTGGACGAGGCCCAGCGGTGAGCGACTTGCGATTGTTTCTGAGCGGGGAACCGTTCACACTTTCCACGTACCGTCGAGTGCGTTTGTCTGGCCTCCGCCTCGGAAACGCCAGACGCGGCCGCAAGACGGCGCGTCATCATCCGGACGCAGTCTTGGAGGTTATGGCACGGCAGATATCGGGGCCATGGCCGACTCTCCTGGAAAGACTGCGGGGACTGCTGCAGCGGCATCGGCGGCTGTGTCTATGGCATCCAGTGCGTTGACCACTGCCTATGACGTGACGCGTCCGTTCTTTTCTCGGCCACGCCGCGTGAGTGGCAATACGGGCCAGTCTGCTGGAGCAGCGATAGTTGAGCAGGCGAGCCACAGCACCAAGATCCTCGCAGCGGGAATTAGTCACTCCCTCGGGAAGACTGGTCATGCCATCAATGAGCTCCGCTTTGCAGGCGAGAACCGGGCGTCGCTACCCTCTGGGTCCTTTGCGGCAGGCCCGTCGTGTGTGACATGGGTGCCGGCTCGGCGACTGTCTACCCTGTTTGTGGTGGGCGACGGTCTTGTCCGCAGCTTTGCCAGCAGTACGCGCAAGAAGTCGACGGGTGAGCGTGTGTTCCACTTTGGCGTGAACAAGGACTTCCGGGTTCCGAGTGTGCCTGACGACACGCTGTCGCCGCTTGTTCGTCACTACCTTGAGTCTGAGGAGTTTATTGAATTCACCGGCCACCACGACAACGACTCGGGCTCGAACGCCATAGCACTGGATGCCCGGTCGCGGCGTCCGCCGGGAACTGCTCGTGCCGTTGCAGCAGGATCGTCAATCCCGCAGGCCGAGATTGAGTCGAGTGCGCCGTATCAGCCGTTCCACACGGACCGGCGCATTTCTCTTTACGAGTACGATGCCGCCCCACGTATCGAGACGTCTGCCCCAGCACAGTCGACGATGAAGCCTTCCGTGCCAGTCAAGACATCGGCCAAGTATGATCTGCCGGTGTCACAGTTTTCGGCTCTCACGATCTCCGCCTTCCAAAGCGAATCACCCACGCCAGCAACAGCGTCGCCGCCGCTGCAGCCGCAACCGCGAACGGATCCCTTGTTTGAACTGTTTGAACCCAAGGATGCCTCGCCGTCTAATATCAAACTCAAGAAGAAAAAGAAGAAGGCAGCTTTGGCAGCGCGCGAAGCGGAAGCAGTACCGCCCGAGCCCGAGTTGGAGACTGCCGCTGAGCCTCGGCTAGAGATGCCGGCTGAAGACGGCCTTTCTAGCGGTGCCAACGGGGCTCCTGCGACCCATAGTCTGAAGCAATGGGAAACAGAGACCACAGCAGAGACCCAAACTCCGGGAACGGTTCCGGGCACCAGCGGTATCTGGGCATTTGGACAGCCGATTGCAGCCATTCGGGTCGACACGGGGATGTCGACGGTGAACGGAGACGAGTCGTTTACGATCAGTTTCGACGAGACGCGGGCACTTCCGCCGTCGGCCATTGAGCGTGTCTATGAGCACATTGGCGGTGACGAGCAGATTGTAGTGACGACACGCCGCCGTCGCGGAGGTGGCCGCAACGACGACCCCGATGAGGACGGTTTCTTTGAGGATGACTGTGAGGTGCTGGACTTTGCTGACCAGAGAGTGTAGTGAATGGCCGAAGAATGACTTGCTGCTTCTATTTTATTTTATTTTATTTTTCATGCAGTTTCCATGTTGTTCCGATGAATTCCATATTGTACCTACTTTAGGTTCTGTTTTCTTTTTTTCTTTGGGAAACTTCCATTCTATTGCCGGCGCACAACGTTTTATTTTAGCATTCATCACCTGGAGCATTTTACATAATAAAAAAACAATACAACTCGAGATCAATATTTAGACATTGAGAGCGCTTGAATTGGATGCATAATTTGAATTAAAATGTAGGTAGTTAGGTGAATAGTTATGTAGTGATAGTGGTAATGACATCCTCCCGTGTCAAAAACGACAAAAATGTGGTGCTGGGACTTTGAGCATATCGACTCCCTCTCCAACGATCGAAAACGTGCCCTTGAATATTTTGCTCTTTTTTTATTTTATCCGTTTATGTGGTGCTCGTACTTTAAACCAGCCCCCCAATGCTATTTTCAGACGGGCCTCTGGAGTATCACCTCCTGCCCATCCACGCCATCCTACCGTCCTCGCCGTCCTCGCCGTCCACCGCCTCATGCCATATTGGAGTGCCTCTTTGGTTTACGCCTTCTTCTTGGCAGCAGCAGCCTTGGCCTTGGCGGCCTTCTTGCGGTTGCTGCGGATCATGACCATGCTGAGGAACGTGCCGACAACGGCGGAGCCGAGCAGGATGAGGATGACGGGGATGCGGATGGCCCAGACGCGGGGCGGGAAGAAGTTTTGCAGCGGGTGGTCGTCATCAACAAAGGGCTAGAGTACGTGTTAGAGGGGCGTTGTAAGACTAATCTTGCAAGTATTTCAGGGAATTCCAAGTTCCAAATTGCAAAAGAAGGAAAAGCACATACCATCATCAGTGTCCAGATGGTGTAGTAGAGGAAGACGACAGAGGCAACCCCGAGCATGGCGAGGCCCACGAGTTTGTCGAACTGTACGAGAGACAGCAGTTAGTATTTGTTATACGACCGAGAGAAAAGAAAACAAATAAAGGATTGGCCGACTGAAAGGCTGAGCGACTGGACCTCGGCTGCAATCACTTACCATGGTCGACAGTAGATTTTGGCAAAACTGGCTGAAGAGAGAAGGGGGGAAAGTGGGCTGCGAGGAACCCGAAAAGGAGGCGCGCTGCGTGACAACGGGAACACCGGCGGTCGACAGCGAGTGATAGAATGTGAGATGGAAGAAAAGGGCTTCGTTGGGAACGCAGGTCGCAAAAAGATGCAGTGTCGCGGAGTGGAAAGAGATCACCGTCGTTGGCGGAAGGGGCAGGAGCGGTCCGAGTTTGGGAACACGCGCCTGCCCCAGAGCTATCGTGTTCTCTTTTCCAGAGCCAGAAAGGTACAAAGGTACTTGTGTTGTCCATCTCCCCCTGTCCCAAGGCCGCAATCCATTTTGGGCAAGCGCGTTTTTGCTTGCGCCGGGACCCACATATTTCCCTTTCGCCTGCCTGGAAACTCTATTGGTTTGTCGCGCCTTCCAAAAGTTTTCGTCTTCTGGTTGACAAGGCGCCACAAAGCTCTGCCATTGTTCAAAGCTACTTTTTATCCGCCTTTTTGTTTTTGAGACTTTGCTGAGAGCCAACCCGACTCGGTCGATCGATTGCATTCTCCATTGAACTCCATTTCTTTTTTTGGTCGCTCGCGAATACATTCTTGTCTCAACAAGCGCTGATAGCGACCGCGCGCAACAGCAACTGCCCAAAACAAAGAGATGGCCGACGAGCGAGGTTCACCCAGCCGCAACAGCGGCGACGAGGCCAGACGAGCATCGCCAACACCATCGCGGTCGCGGTCGCGGTCGCAATCGCCAGCACAATCTCGGTCGCCATCTCGATCGCCAGTCTCGAAACGAACTGCATCGCCTGCTCCGGCCAAAAGTGAAGCACGTGGCCGGTCGCCATCGCCACGACGCTCGCCACCTCCTCGACGCGCATCTCCTCCGCCTCCTCCTTCTTCATCTCACCGCCGGCCATCCCCACGACACCGCGATCGCCCCGACAACAGAGACTGGAGAGACCGACGAGACGATGACAGACAGCGCGACAGGGAGCGGGACAGGGAACGGGGCAGAGATGGCCGGGGTGGGCCGCGAGACAGAAGAGATCGCCCGGAGCGGCCTGCGCCGGCGCCACCGACAGATGAGGAGAAGCAGGCAGCGGCCAAGGCCGAGTACAACCGGCTGCTGACGGCACGTTCGGGCGGTGTGTACGTGCCGCCAGCGCGGCTGCGGGCGCTGCAGGCGCAGGTGCAGGACAAGACGTCCAAGGAGTACCAGCGCATGGCGTGGGAGGCGCTGAAAAAGTCGATCAACGGAATGGTCAACAAGGCGACGGCGGGCAACATGCGGCAGATCATCAACGAGTTGTTTGGCGAGAACCTGGTGCGGGGCCGGGGACTGCTGGTGCAGAGCCTGATCAAGGCGCAGTACGCGTCGCTGCCGTTCACGCCGGTGTACGCATGCATCGCGGCGTGTGTCAACAGCAAGCTGCCGGCCGTGGGCGAGCTGCTGCTGCGGCGGCTGCTGCTGCGCTTCCGCAAGGGCTTCCGGCGCAACGACAAGGCGGTGTGCCGCTCGGCGACGACGTTCCTGGCGCACCTCGTCAACACGCAGGTGGCCGACGAGATGCTGGCGGCGCAGATGCTGATGCTGCTGCTGCACAATCCGACAGACGACAGCGTCGAGATTGCCGTCAGCCTGACGCGCGAGGTCGGCAACTTTCTCGAGACGATGAACCCGACCATCTTGGTCGTCGTGTTTGACCGCTTCCACCACATCCTCAACGAGGCCGACATTGACAAGCGCACGCAGTACGCCATCGAGGTGCTCTTCCAGAACCGCAAGGACCGCTTCAAGGACCACCCGGCCGTGCGCGACGACCTCGACCTCATCGAGGAGGAGGACCAGATCAAGCACATGCTCGACCTCGACGGCAAGTACGAGGACGAGGCGACGCTCAACATCTTCCGCTACGATGCCGAGTACGAGGCCCACGAGAAAGAGTATGCCAAGCTGCGCCGCGAGATTCTCAACGAGAGCGACAGCGATGGCGAGAGTGGCGAGGAATCTGGATCGGATTCGAGAAGCGGCAGCGACGACGACAGCGATGATGATGACGACAGTGATGACGAAGAAGATGCCGAGCAAAAGGCCATCGACCTCAAGGACCGCACCAACGCCGACCTGGTGGCCCTGCGCCGCACCATCTACTTGACGATCCAGAGCTCCATGAGCGCCGACGAAGCCGTGCACAAGCTGCTGGCCATTGAGCTGCCCGAGGGCCGCGAGCAGGAGCTGCCGTCCATGGTCGTCGAGTGCTGCGCGCAGGAGCGCACGTACACAAAGTTCTTTGGCCTCATTGGCGAGCGCTTTGCCAAGCTGAACCGCCGCTGGTCGACCATGTTTGAGGAGGCCTTTGCCAAGTACTACGACACCATCCACCGCTACGAGACGGCTCGTCTGCGCAACATTGCCTGCTTCTTTGCCCACCTGCTCGCCAGCGACGCCATTGGCTGGTACGTCTTCTCCAGCATTCATCTCAACGAGGAGGAGACCACGAGTGCCAGCCGCATCTTTATCAAGATCCTCTTCCAGGAAATGGCCGAGGCCATGGGCATGGCCAAGCTGTCGGGCCGTCTGCTGCCGCCCAAGGACCAGGCGGCCGGCGCTGGTGATGCTAATAGGAGTAACACTGCGTCCAAGACAGCCTCCAACAACTTTGCGTCATCGGCAGCGCTGGACCTCCAGCCCAGCCTCGAGGGCCTCTTCCCCGTCTCTGATGCCCGCCACCTGCGTTTCTCCATCAACTACTTTACCAGCATCGGCATGGGTGCGCTGACCGAGGACATGCGCGAGCGACTCCAGAACCTGCCCAAGCCCGCCCCGCCTGCTCTCCCAGCTGCTGGCTCACGGTCGCCACGGTCGTCCCGGTCGCGCTCGTCGTCGAGCTACACGGGCTCGTCCTACACGGGCTCGTCCTACTCGCGGTCTCGTTCGCGGTCCATGTCGCGGTCTCGCTCACCACGCCGGGGTGGCCGTGGTCGGTCCCGGTCCCGGTCCCGGTCCTACGACTCTAGATCGCGCTCGCGTTCGTACACTCCCTCTCGCTCTCGCTCTCGGTCGCGGTCGCGGTCTGCATCTGGCTCTCGCTCGCCACCGCCAAAGAGGGGTGCTGCTGCAGCGACGGCTACTACCTCTACTACTACCAATGCTAAGGCCAAAGCTACGACTCGTTCTCGCGCCCGATCTGATTCCTACTCTTCTCGGTCTCGGTCTCGCTCCCGTTCTCCCTCTCAGTCTCGCTCTCGGTCTCGGTCTCGGTCTCGCTCGTACGTTTCGCGCTCACCGTCGCCTGCTCCGGCTGCCTCATCCAAAAAAGGCAAGCAGCCTGCTGTTCGTGGACGGAACCGGAACCGGTCGGTGTCGTCACGTTCGCCCTCGCCTCGTGGTCGTCGTCGGCGTCGCAGCCGTGATAGTCGGAGCGTGTCGAGTGCTGGCAGTGGTGCACCGCCGCGCAAGACTCGGCGTAGTGGTGATTAATTGCTGGTGGTCAAGGGAAGGAACAGAAAAGAAGAAAAGAAAAGAAAACAACTGGGGGGGGGGAGGAACTCACTGTATATCAAACTACTTTTTTTAAGGGCGTTAACACTTTTTTGCCATATCGACGTTATTTTACTATTGGGTCATCAAGGCTGCTAATTTTGCTGTTGCGTTGCTTCTTTTACGTTTAGCGAGTAGTTCGTTGCTACCTATTCATATCAAATATTGGAACTCTTCATATGTGTACAAGTCATGGAAATTGCATGTACTTTTCTTCTGTCTAGTAGATAGGAGCAATATGTCTAAATGCCGCAACTATG
Organism: Intubia oerlemansii; assembly: GCA_020002355.1. Lineage (NCBI taxonomy): Eukaryota > Fungi > Ascomycota > Sordariomycetes > Ophiostomatales > Ophiostomataceae > Intubia > Intubia oerlemansii. Next base: position 6,454 of record JAGKRZ010000179.1, on the reverse strand, counting down.
CCGACTCAGCCTGAGCGGCCGCTCCCTTGGCCTTCTTCTTGGGCTGGATGGCTCCCTTGGCCATCGCCTCGGCCGGCATGGGCCGCAGGATGGGCTGCACCACCCACCACGGCCGCTTGCACCGACGCATGGCCGCTGCCGACGAAAGCGGATCGTCCACCACAGGCTGCTGCTGCTCCTCCTCGTCCTGCTCTCCCTCAAGCGGCGTATCGTCCTCCTTCTCGCCGTCGAGAAGGGCACGCGCCACGCGTCGCTCGAGAATGCTCAGAATCTCTTCGTAAGCGGGCATGTTGCCCTTGCGCGTGCGCGCCAGCATATCCCGAATATCGTGGTGCCGGCTGACGGCGTGCCGCAGAAGATGGAACAGGTGCGCCTGCACCGCAATAAAGTTGGCCGATCCAAACACGTCCTTGTCGCCGTCCGGACCTGCTCCTGATCCTGGACCTTGCGCGGCCCCGTCCTTTTGCTTGCGCTTCTTTTGCGAGGGCTGACCGTCCGCGCTGGCATCGGCCTCCCGCTTCTTGTCTTGCGCCGCTGCCGCCTCCTTGGCCTCGGCGTCGTCGAGCCAGGTCGTGTCGTCACCAGGCACAAACAGAGGCCGGCGTTCCGGCGGTGCCGTCTTGCCCAGACAGTAGACGTGCAGAATGTCCAGGTACCGCCGCATCACGGCATCCACACGCCATCCGCCACGGCGGCGGTTGCGGCTGCTCGTCCAGTATTCCCGGCGGATGTTGGGCGTCGGCCAAAAGTGGCCATCTGTCGACGTTGCCGTCGATGATGCTGTCGCGTCTGCTGCGTCTGTCGCGTCGGCCTCCAGCTCGGGCGGCGGTGGTGTACTAAACAGAGCGGGATCCGAAAGGATGCCCTCGGCGCTCATCACGCCGTCAAAGCCCGTCGCGTCCAGAATCCGCTGCAGGTCGCCATGCTGCAGCACGTTGCCATTGGCAAACAGCACGGTCGAGGGTGGCAGGTTCTCGCGGAGGTACCGCAGAATCGACCAGTCTGCCAGGCCCGTCAAGTGTCCCTTTTGCTCGCGACGACGGCCGTGCACGCACAGAATACTGGCGCCCGCATCGAGCACCATCTGCGCATACTTGAGCGTCGCCTCGCGCGTCTCCAGAACACGAATCTTGGCCGTCACTGGAACATCCAGGTTCTCGTGCAGAGTCCGGATCAGACGCGCAATCAGCTCGGGCTCCTCCTGCAGAAAGCTGCCGTAGTGGCCCTTGCGCGCAATGCCCTGCGGGCAGCCGAGGTTGAGATCGACGGCGTCGCAGTAAGGTGCCACCTTTTTGGCCGCGCCGAGAAGAGCATCCGGGTCATTGGCGCAGAACTGCACAAACAGCGGACGGTCAATCGCGGGGTTGCCATCGAGAAACGGAGTCAGGCCGGTGTTGGTCATGGTGCCGGTTTCGAGAGCACCCGCGGATTCGTCAGACTTGCTAGACTCGTTGGTCGTGCCGGCAAAGGCAGCATCGCCGTTCTTTGTCGGTTCAAAATGAGACGAGCGGTAGCGAGGACTGTCGACAAAGAGGCGGGCGTGAAGCATCGGGGAGTAGGCGAGGATGGATGACCGCTGGTCGGCAGGGAGGAACGAGCGGCTCAGCATGCGCCAGGCCTGTATGGATTGGTGTTAAGAAGGGTCGTTTCACTTTCAAAATAATATATATATTGGACAATGGAAATACATACAAACTCGGACTGGTCGACCATCGGTGCAACAATGTATTTCGGGCTGCCAATGCTCTCGTAAAAAGCCCGGCCGTGCAGCTTCGGCTTCTTGCCCGAGGCTGCAGCGCCATTGGAGGCAGGCGCCGCGGCGGCTGCATCGCCGTTCAAAGGCTGCGCCACGGTCATGCTGGCAAACAACCGGCACAGAGTGTCACTGTGTCGAGGGAGGAGCTGCGGGCGACGTGCAAGACGCAAATGTGAATGGAATTCCAAACGGGCCACGCGGGTGCTGGCCCAAACCGATCGTGCAGCGCGGGTCTCCAGCTTTTCGGAAAGTCTGCGTCAATCCAAATCCAAGTGGAAGTTGCCCGGTCTTGGCCGTTGTGCAAAGCGCAAATATAGCGGGTTGTCGTGGGTGTGTGAGTTCCACTGTCGGCGATTCCTGTCCGCGATTGATGTCCGCGATCGAGCGCCCGCAGAAAAAAAATAAATCAAAAAAAAACCTTTGGCGGGCGTGTGGGGGTGCAGCCAGCCAGATGACAGAGAAAACTGGGTCCCTACAAATCTCCCCGTGACTGAGACAACTAGCGCAAGGCTGAAGGTAGCAAGATGCTGCACGGTCTTGGCAATCGGCTGCCATTGGCCGAATGGGAAGGCTCTGCTCCGTACTAGCCATGGACCCTTATCCATCCCCTGACGTCACGTCCCATGCAGCGGTTAATATAGTGGCTAAAGTCCTCAAATATTCTACAGTCGATTAGATTAATTGATCATCAAAAGGCGCTCAATATACCTCACTTTGCTTCACACAACACACAACACTGGTAAAATGCCGAAACATGTACTTCCTGCTTTGGTGTCTTTTTGTTTCTCGGCTGCTGCTAAAATGATGAAAAGATGAAAAAAAAGAGAATAAAGGAAAGCTGATAATACATAAAAGGCGCAGATCACACAGAAATTAAGCCGCCCTGCAGCAGAGGAGAAACAGAAAAAAAGACGAAAAGAGCAGAGGGGCCGGAAATGAAACCATGAGAACAGAAGACAGCGAAAACGAAGAGCAGAAAACGAGGAAGAAAAAGCAAAAAGAGAGCAAAAAGAAGAGACAAAGAAACGCGCAATCGCCATGAGTAAACCAAAAAAAAGTAAAAATAAAAAATAAACGCAAAAAAAAGATGAGAACCAAATGGTCAACAGATGGAAACGAGATCAGACATAAAACCCCAAGACTGTGTATGGTGACATGATCGGAGATGAGGTTACACCCTGTGGGTGTTGTCGGCAGCAAGCGAGCCTCAATTCGACGTTCGTTTTGTGCCGCTTTTGCGTTTTTGTGTCGGCAAAAAAAAAAAAAAACATATGCCAGGCATATTTTTTTTTACTCTCTGCAGTGAGGAAAAGAGGGTGAGTCTCTCTCCACAGATCAAATGAACGAATGAGTCGATGATCGCCCATCTCCCGCAAGCGCTTTCCACCAGTAGCCGATGACGCCAATGTAGATAGAAAATGCCGAGAGAAAGTTGAGTCGTTTAAAAGAAGTGCGTGTAGATCTTGGAGTTTTCGTGCACCTCCATCTCCTGTGTTTGTTGTTAGAAGGCTGCTCGACGCCCACAAACAAAACAGCCACCCTAGCTTACCATTTTGAAAGAGTTGAGCTCTTCCTTAATCTGTTGCGCAATCTTCGGCGTGAGCCGGTTGCACGTCGCAATGTCGCCGTGGCGGTCGTAGTCATCACTGTGCCATGTATCGTGGAAGACAATGCGCGGGCTGAAAGTGCAGCTGCGCTTCATCGAGCTGCGTGGAGTGCTGTTGCCACTCTGGCTGTCTTGGCGCAGACGAAGAGCCGACACAAAGTAGTCTTCTCCGCCAAGTGCCACAGAGCCCGTGCGTCTGTGCCCTTGCATGTCGTCATTGGGCGTGCTGGGCGCGCTCGACGCTGGTGACTCGCTGATAGCAGGAGGCGTCTGCAGGTCAAGCGGAGATGCCGGCGTACCACGAGGGCTAGAAGCACCGCTAGAGTCTGTAAACAAAAGTCAGCAAAAGTTGCTTCAACGAACGAGCAATAGAGCCGTAAGTCGGAAAACTCACTCTTCAGAATACCCTTTCTGACAGCAGCCAATACTTCGGCGCGCTCCTTGTCACCTTCAACAATGCTCTTACGCTGGGCCGACGTCTCTGTGTCGGTACTCGCGGCACGCTCAATCGAAATTCTCGACGCATCCATCGAGTTGCGCTCGAGCCGAGGGAAACTCGTACCGCCACCAGCCTGGGAGTGAACATCAGGGTGCACGTTGACACGCTCGCGCTCGGCCTCGACGGTCACCATCGACACAGTCGCCTCAACAGCGCTGCTCCCCGTGGCCGCGGCCGTTGTGGTTGTGATCTCAGGAATGCCGGCCTCGCCGATTCCGCCCACACTCGACTTGGGCCGGAAGAGGCCCGCGAGGGAGCGCGATGTCTTCTTCATGCCGCGGCCCATCTTGCGAATCATGATCGACGCAGAGGAAGCCGTCGACGAAATGGACAGGTTGTCCGAAGAGCCGGAAAAGATCTTGGCACCCGCATAGATGCTGCTACCAATACCGCCCTCTTCTTGCTGCTTTGCAATCCGGGCTTGTTCAGCATCGTACAGCTCCTGAGACGTCGGCTCCTTCTGCAGCTTCTTCGGCTCAGAGGCGTTGTCGAGACCCTCCTCCATGATAGTGTCAGCCTTGCGGAAGTCTGCGACACTGCCAAACGAAAAGGCACGGCGGAGCTTTGACGTCTTGCTCCGTCTGCCACCCTTTTGGTTGATGGCAGACAAGTGGCGCATAGCCGGGCTCTCCAGGTGGCTGGGTGCACCAGCCGGCGTGGCGGTCTTGGCGCTCATGTTGGCAGCAGCAGCAGTCGAAGGGGCGCTAGAATCGCTTGCGCCGGTAGATGTCGCCTTTGCAACAGCGCTCTCCGCATCGTCCTTCTTTGTCGCCTTTGACGAAGACGAGCTACCAAGACGGGCGTTCGAGTCAGACGAAACACGGGGCGGAATGGTAACCAGGCGGAGACTGTCCTTGTCCTTGCTTATATCACCGTCCATCGCGGCGGGGTTGCCTGCATTTGGGGCGGAGTTCGCAGTGGAGACTCCAGCTGAAGTTGGGGCGTTCCGGTTGGTGGACTGCAAGAGGCGCAACACCTTGCATTAGCGATTTCTGCTGCAGACAAATGATAACACGAAAACTGCCAATCGAGCGACAGGGATCCCCTTTGGCCCCTCGTGCAGCATGCATACACGAAAGCATGTATGTCTCTGCGCTTGGCACTCGCTGCGCTTGGCGCAACAAAAAAAAAAGTGCGTCAAAAAAATTTTGAGGGCAAACCGCAACAAGCATAAAACCAAAAAGCGAGAGGTGGAGAAAAAGTGACTTACCGAAGGGCGGGAAGCACCACGGCTCGACGAGCTGTCAGTGCTGCCGCGCTTGCTGTGCGACGAAGTCGGGCTGCTAGACGACTGCAGCGCGTCCTTAACCGGGCTTCTCGGACCGGAGAGGCGGCGGCCGTCATCGCGAACTTGAAGCGAGGGCTTCTGGTTGATCATGGCGTTGACATGCTCCGTGGCGTAAAGCGACGGCATGCTGCGGCGACGGAAACGCTTCATCTCCTCGCTAGTTTCTTGGCGATTGAGCTGAATGTCATCCGTCGCCATGCCGTTGAGCATAGCATCATGCATGCTATTCCGGCGAGCGTGTGCTGCCTGGCCATGCGCAGCATTCAGATCCGGAAGAGTGGCACTGCCGCCCGCATTGTACAGGTGGCCAACAGCCATCATGCCAGATCCCGAAGGCACTGCAGACTGCTTCTGCTGCTGCTGGCCCGAAGAGGTCGCCGACCGCCGGTAGCGTTCGGGCGCCGCCCGGGGGGGAGGCGACGTAACAGCACGACGAGTGCCCTGGGGAATTGCAAGGTCGTCGCGAGTGCCAACGTAGCGCGGTGCCTGGGCAGAAAGGTTCGGCAGGGTTCCCATGGAAGCGCTGGCCTGCATGCGGCCGGGACGGCCGAGGCTGGCAGGGCTCTCATAGCTCTGGACTCGCGACATGCTGCCCGATGACATGATGTACTGGGGCTGCTGCTGAAGCATCTGCTGGGGCATCTGCTGGTGCATTTGCTGAGGCATTTGCCAAGAGTTGGTAGTGTGGAGGCTCGGGGTCGAGGTGAAGGCGTATGGCTGGATGGGAGCTGCCGCGGCGCGGTAGGCGACACCAGGAGAAGGAACCATGGTGTTGTTGGGCGCGTAGAAACTGTGCCGCGATGGCTGGTTCATCGCATACGGCATGTTGGGCTGGGCTTGAGGCATTATGGGCCCGGCAGAAGAAGGGCGAGTCTGGATCATGGTTGCCGTCGCAGCCATGATGCGAGGAGCGGGAAAAGCTCCTGTGGTGCTGTCCTTGGACAGTTGTGAGGAGAGACGCAAGCGTACTTTGGTTCAAACGCGGAGCCTGTCGGTCAGAGGTTAGACTATGTTTCAAGTAACGCAAAAATGTGGGCAGAAGCAAACAAAGGACACCAAGAAAGACGGCTGTGGAGGTAGGATCGGGCAATGCAATTTTGCGCCTCCATATCCCTTGGATTCTTCATAGTAATCCCACACGACTGCCTCTTGCTCATGCTGGAGTATATGTTACTAACCAATGGGTGATAGTTTTGGTCGTAGAAGAAGAGGGGGTGCTGAGATAGAATAGGAATATGGTCGTATCGGGTCGGAGATGGCGAGAGTAAAAAAAAAAAAAGGGGGGGGGGGGGGGGGGGGGGGGGG
>JAGKRZ010000178.1:0-46285 GCA_020002355.1 Intubia oerlemansii | reverse complement strand
TTATTTTAGATTCGAACTAAAATCTTGATATTAGAAGTATCTTGCTTTACCCTTAAGCTAATAATAATATATATATAAATTATATATACTTGTACAATATATTACGCATAATTAAATTAATTTGATGTACTAGATTGTAAAGGAAGACTAACAAATGCGTGAGGTTTAGGTGGACTAGTTAATGCTCACTCTAGACTAGGATAATTTCTTACCAGTAGTGCTTGTAGAGTATCTGTAAAGTATTGTGGCATTAATCATGGGAATCTACTTACAGGGCTATTATCTATTAATTGTTTGTAAACAATGTATAAGAATAATCCAGAAGCTATAACACTCACTATAGAACCAAAACTACTAATTAAATTTCAACCTGTAAATGCATCAGGGTAATCGCTTATTCTACGAGGCATTCCTTGTAGCATACTGACTAGTTATTAATTGAATGAATTGAAATATTTAAAATAAGGGGTAAAAAAAAAAAGAATATATATTTATTATGAAAAGTTTATAATTACATATGAAAATAGTAAAGCATAGGTATCTATACTTAAAACTACTCTTGTATACTAGAATAAAAGAATCTTCCTTTATATAGTTTATTTGTATCTTTATATTTTTTAATTGTTTCAGTGGCAATACCTAAATCTTTTACAGCAGCAAATCCTACATTATCATAACATGTTATAAATTTCATGTCATTATCATAAACAAATATTTTCTTTCTTATTTTCTCTAATGTTTCTTTAGATTTAGTTTTACCAAACATTGGATTGTTAACACCTGTTTTATCTTTATACATTTGTTCTATAAATTCCTTAGACTTCTGTTTATTGAACATAGGATTGTTAACACCTTGTTTAGCTTTACGCATCTTATCTATAGAAACTTACAATCATAGTAAGTTGAATAAAAACTTTGTCTATGCTTTAGGTGTTTTTGCTTACAATGACACTGAACCTAAATTATTTTACATAGATAAAGATCTAAATAACGATAAACTTATTATTGACATGGTTGAACACATGTTCTCTTCTAAGTATAAAGGTGTTACTTTCTACTCTCATAATTCAGGTAAATATGATATTTATTATATTCTTCATACTTTATGTAAACCTGAGTATAGTAGTAAATATAAATTAGAGTATACTTTTAAGGATAACGTTATTTTAAAATTGGTCATTCGTAAAACAAATTCAAAATACAAGTCTTCAGTTACTATTTGTGACAGTTATACTATATTAACTAGCTCATTAAGTAAATTATCCCAAGATTTTAAACTAAACAATAGTAAAGAAATTTTTCCTTACGAATTTGCTAATGAAAATACTTTATTCTATAAAGGTGATACACCTAACATTAAATTCTATAATAATAATATCTCAAAAGACGATTATAAATTCACTAATAATTGAGATTTTAGAGCAGAAAGTGAGAAATATTTAGCCCAAGATTTAATTAATCTATATGAAATTGTAGATAAAGCTAATCATGAATTTTTTATTCACTTTGGTGTTAATATAACAAGTGCTTTAACTATAAGCTCTCTAGCTTATAATATTTTTATGACTAATCATTATAAAAAACCTAGTATCCCTTTATTAAATAATACAAAAATATATAATGATATTAAACAAAGCTATTGTGGAGGTTATACTGAGGTTTATAAACCTTATGATACTAATTTAAACTATTATGATGTTAATAGTTTATATCCTTTTGTAGCCAAAAATGATATGCCAGGTACTAAGGTAAAATACGTTGAGTATTTTGATAATAGTCAATATAAATTAACAGATTTATTCGGATATTAGATATATACCTGTTGTCTATCAAACGAGAAGGAAAATAATAAGTAGCTAATCTTCTTTTCAAGTCGATTCCACTACCTACGAATCCTTTTAGATATTCAATTCAATTAAAAAAACTAGTCTAACATATTTCTATGTTAATTGGACTATATCTTCAACTATATAACTACATAGTTGCAGCACGTGTAGTCTCTGAGGGCTTTCATCTATCATAAATATATATATATTAAATACATGAAATTCCCTGCTAATTGTCTAATCGTCGTAATGCATTGTAAAATTAGATGTTCTAGCATATAGTGCTGTATAAATATCATATCACTATGATAAAAGGCCTACAAATGGAATAAACCTAAGAAATGTTGAGGGAAGAATGTTAAATTAACCCCTATAAATAATATTCAGAAGTGAACTTTTGATAACATCATATTATAGTTTAAACCTAATATTTTTGGTATTCAGAAGTATCATCCACTAAATATTGCAAATACTGCACCCATACTTAAAACATAGTGGAAATGGGCAACAACGTAGTAAGTATCGTGGAATGCTGTATCTAATGCTGCATTAGCTAATAATACTCCACTTACGAATAAAAAGATCATTAATCGAATATACGCTCATAGCTAAATATATAACCATTATATGTACCATTTATTTTAGCATATTTTTTTATAATACTATGATTTATATTTAAAGCTCTTTGAGCATCTGTAACTCCTTCATACTTACATATAAAATTTTTATTTTCATCATATACAAATATTCCTTTTTTAATATGACTATTATTATTAATATTTAATATTAAATCTTCAGCCTCTTTAGAATTTCAATTAGCTATTAAAGGAGTATCTTCTATATTAAGAGGTAAATTAGTAAAATATCATTCTCCTCTAAAAATAGTTTTTTCTTTTATATTACTAATTATAGTAGAATGATTAGATTTTATTAATTTAGCTAATGTTGCAACAGAAGGATAAATAACTAATAATTCTTTAAAAGAATTATAAACATAAACAGAATATTTTGAATTAGCTTCAATCATTCTTACTTTACTTTCCATAGAATGGTTTTTATTGTAAAAAGGATTATTTTCACCTGTTAAAGCTTTAGCTATTAAACTTTTAGTTATTTCATTGTGTACTCTATTTTTAGCTAATTGAGATAAAAGTTCTTTAGTTTCTTTTGTATGTTTATAACCTAAAGAAGAATAACCTTGCTTTAATACGTTGTAATAAGGAATTACAGATGTAATAAAGTCAGTTTCTCTAATTGTTAAATATTTAGCATCTACATATTCTAATATATATAAAGTAAAATTACTTTGATCATATTTAAGTAAAGCCTTTACAATTGGCATATTTATATTTTGTCTACTTTTTAAAAAAGCTTTGTTAAGATAATTTTTCATCCTAGAAGCTAAATTAATTGAACTTCCTACATATGAATGGTTATTAATGTTATTAATTAAACAATAAACACCTGATTTATCTTTTTGTTCTTTTAATATTTTAGATCTATCTTCTTTAAAGTTATTATAAACAAATTTAGGACTTAAATTATCTATATTATCTTCCTTATTACTAGAAGATGAATAATGACGAATATAATTTTTATTATGTAAAGTTAATGATTTTTTATTTCATGGACTATATCTTCACCGGCTAACCGATGGATCACGTGTAGTCTCTGAGGTACCTACTAGGGAACTTATATGTACCCGTTGGTTACCTGCTGATTGTTCAAAATTATACATTGTCACTGGTATTAAATAAATTCCTAGTAGCATAATTGTTAGAAGTTCCCAGCATATGGTGATCTTTAAAGGGAGAACTAAGTGGATTATTAATCCTCCAATTGTGAACATAAATACAAATCCTAAAGCAAATAACATTGATGATGTTAATTTTATAGAACCTCCATAGCAAGTAGCTAATCATGAGAATATTTTAATACCTGTAGGTACAGCAATAATTAATGTAGCTGCAGTAAAGTAAGCTCTAGTATCAACATCTAAACCTACTGTATACATGTGGTGACTTCAAACTATAAATCCTAATATACCAATAGACATCATAGCATAAACCATACCTATATAACCGAATACAGATTTGTTAGAGTTAGCTGATATAGTTGTACTAATTATTCCAAAACCTGGTATAATTAAAATATAAACTTCAGGGTGTCCGAAGAATCAGAAAAGGTGTTGATATAATATAGGATCACCTCCTCCAGCTGTTTCAAAGAAAGATGTATTAAAATTTCTATCTGTAAGTACCATTGTAATACCACCAGCTAAAACAGGTAAAGATAATAATAATAAAACAGCAGTAATAACTACAGATCATCCAAATAAAGATAATTTGTGTAATTTTATACCTGGTGTTCTCATGTTTATAACTGTAGTTATAAAGTTAACAGCACCTAATAAACTACTTACCCCTGATAAGTGTAGAGCAAATATAGCTAAATCAACACTAGGACCACTGTGACTTTGTATTCCAGATAATGGAGGGTAACAATTGCATTAATAACCTCATATTTTTAATTGACAATTTAAAATTAATTATCAATATATATATATTCAAAATACTATCGTTATTTCCATTATTCTCATAATGGTTTGGACTATACCTTCATCCAAATACATTCTAATTTCTATCTTTTTGATGTACTAGAAAACTTCCATTTAATTTAACTTTTCTCATAATTCTTATATTATCTCTTATTTTACCTAATTTTTCATAATTACCTTTGTGTTTTACAAAAGATCTTGCTCAAATTCTAAATTCTACAGCTTTCATACCTTTCATAGTTTTACTATAATAATCTATTATATTGGAAATAGCACGTGAATTTGTAGTAATTACTGTATAATATGTTGGTTTTTTTACAAAATTTATACCTAATATAAGAGATATAGCTTTTAAAACTATAGGATCTAATTTTTGAGTTATTTCAAAGGCATGAACTATACGAGTTTTATCTTTACTTACAAGATAAAAACTACCTTCTGCTTCAGTAAAACCTATGAGTCAATATTTACTCATTACTGATTTAGCATGATTAGTATCATTAACTTCATATTTTACTACACCTCAAGCAGGAGATATAAAATTCATAGGCATTTGTTCACTTTTTAAATTTAGTAGTAAATTATCTTTCTCTTTTGTAGATAAACTAGGATTTTCTAGTATTTCATATGCTTTTTTAAATATTTGATATGAAAAATATTTACTAGTTAATAAAGGATATTTATCAAATATAGGTATAATTGTAGAACCTATACTTTTTCTATCTCTTATTCTAAAATCTGCTTTATTACAATCAGAATCTACGTAAACTGAACCTACACCCAATTGTTTTTTAATAAAATATATTGCTCTTAAGTTATAAGTACTTTGAGTTAATTTAAAAAAAAGAGTTCATTTACCTTCGGCTGATCTGATGACAGAAAAACTTCCATCACCATCTGTAAAACCGACTAATCATTGATGAAAGTTATCTTGGTTTTCATTATACTTAAATCTATTGATAGATCTAGAATGATCATATAATTTTATATCGTTTGGATGCTCTACATTTAGTCTCTGATGGGAATTTAACATTAATATATATTGTTCCCAGGCGTATTGTCTAATACTTATATTTTTAATAAAATTATATAAGAATACTATTAACGTTCTTACTACTAATAACAATAAAAGTGAGTAGTTAATAATACAAGCTATGTGAACTATCAGAGTTTCACGCATCGAGTAGAGTTTTATTGCCTCTAAGTTACCAAAGAGCAACACCTTATCCATTAAAAGTGTTCAACCTGTACCAGCTCCTCCTTCTATACATGCAGATAATACTAATAAAATTAAGCTAGGTGGTAATAATCAGAAACTTATATTATTTAATCTAGGGAATGCCATATCTGGACCACCTACTAAAAGAGGTAATAAGAAATTACCAAAACCTCCTATTAAAGCTGGCATAACCATAAAGAAGATCATTAAAATAGCGTGAGCTGTAATTATACTATTATATAATTGGTTATCAGCTATATATTGAACACCTGGACCACTAAGTTCCATTCTAATTAACACTGAGAAAGCTGTTCCTAATAAACCAGAGAATAATGCAAATATTAAGTAAAGAGTTCCAATATCTTTAGCATTAGTAGATAAAACTCATCTTTCCATGTACATTGATATTGAAGAAATTAAAGTATTTTGTTTCATATAACTTTTATTGATTTTCTTTTTTTTTTTTTTTGCTCTGCGGCTGCATATTTTGTATACAAAAATTAATTATAACATTCTTATTTTAGATTCGAACTAAAATCTTGATATTAGAAGTATCTTGCTTTACCCTTAAGCTAATAAGAATTTAAGATTATGGAGGAATCGAACCTCATACTTTAGATTTGCAATCTAAGTGTAAACCATCTACATCATAATCTTTATATCTTATTATATAATTAATAATATATAAAACTTAAATTTAATTGAATTATTTGTAACTTATGCTTTTGTATCGTAAGCAATATCCATGAAACTATTTTCTAATAAACTAACAACTGGTAGTATTATTATAAAGTATGCAAAGTAGATTGCTGCATATATTTGTCCCATTATAATAAATGGATCTTCAACGTGCACTGAACCTAGACGAGCTAATGTAATAAATACTACACCAAATAAGTAGAAAGTTAATTTACTTAAAGGTCTAAACTGGAAACCTCTTGATCTACCTAAATCTGTATAAGGTAAAGTAAGTAATACTAATATAGCTGCAAACATAGTTATAACTCCTAATAGTTTATTAGGGATAGATCTTAATATTGCATAGAAAGGTAATAAATATCATTCTGGTACAATAGCAGGAGGAGTTTGCATTGGATTTGCCATTATATAATTTTCACTGTCCCCTAAAACATTAGGTTTAAAGAAAACAAAGAAACTTAAAACAAATATAAAGATAAATATAGTAACTAAATCTTTAAATAAGAAATAAGGGGCAAAAGGAACTCTATCAAAAGTTCCTGCTACACCTACAGGATTACCTGATCCAGCTGTATCGTGAAGTGCTATTAAGTGCATTAAAACTAAAGCTGCTAATACAAAAGGCAATACAAAATGTAATGCAAAGAATCTGTTTAAAGTAGCATTATTAACAGAGAATCCTCCTCAAATGAACTCAACTATATCTTGTCCAATTCAAGGTATGGCACTTATAAGGTTTGTAATAACTGTAGCACCTCATAAACTCATTTGACCGTATGGTAAAACATAACCCAGGAATCCAATGGCCATCATAAGTATAAATATGATTACTCCTATTGTTCAAGTTAATGTTCTTGGTGCTCTATATGATCCATAGTATATACCTCTAGCTATATGTAGGTATACTAAAAAGAAGAAAGCTGAAGCTGTATTACTGTGTAAGTAACGAACTAATCATCCGTTATTAACATCTCTCATAATATGTTCTACAGAGTTAAAAGCTTCTAGGATACTAGGGCTGTAATGCATGGCTAATGTAACACCTGTTACAATTTGTATTACTAAACAAAGTGCTAATAACGAACCAAAATTTCATAAATAACTTATATTACTAGGTTGAGATGCATCTATTAAATAAGAGTTAACTAATTTTAATAAGACATTATTTTTTACTATCCTCATTTTTTTTTTTAATTTAGAACTTTTACTATAAGGGCCGTTAAATTAGGTATTATTATGTATTATATACTAAGTTGGTAAAAAGGAAATGGTTAAATTCTAATTATTATGACAATGAACTAATAATAAACATTAAAGCAATTATAATTAAGCTTAAATTGTTAGTAAATCCTAAACTTATAGAAAACATGTATAATATGAATCCCACTAAAATAAATAAAGCATAATTTGTTACAATTCCTTTATTTAAACTACTAATATTTTTACTTGAACTAATTAATTTTTTCTCTAAACCATAAGGTCCTAATAGTTCTATACTTCCTTTATCTAATACTTTAACAGTTTGACCACCTAAGCTTAAAACTAGGTTTGTAATGTATTTATTGTAGAAGTATTCAACTAAGAATCTTTGATTAAAGAATCCAAAAATAGTTTTACCTATTGTTGATAGTTTAAAACTAATTACAAGTTCAGATAAGAATTCAGATAATACTATAGCTATAACACTAAATGAAATAGTAAATACAAAAGGTAATAACTTTCAATAAGTAGAAACACCAAATTCTGTATCTATCATTATTTCAGAGTTAGGGTGAATAAATATACTATTATCTACAAAGAATCCAGTACCTAAACCTATAAATATATCTTTAGTTAAGAAACCAAAGAATATAGAGAATATAGCTAGTATTACTAAAGGTAAACTCATAAAAATGTCACTTTCATGAGCATGTTTATAATTTACTAGTGGTCCATTAGGATTAGTCAAGAAAGTTAAATAAAGAACTTTAACTGAGTAAAGAGTAGTAAATATAGCCCCAATCACAGCTATAATATATACAGATATACTACTAAAAGAATATTGTCCATAAGCAGATTCTAATATAAAATCTTTACTATAGAATCCAGTCATAAATGGGAAAGCTACTAGACTTAAACTTGCTATTAATATAACTGAATAACTTAAAGGTAAGAAAGAAATTAATCCTCCATATTTTCTAAAATCTTGATTATCGGCCATAGCGTGTATAACTGAACCTGCACCTAAGAATAATAATCCTTTATAGAAAGCATGATTAACTAAGTGGAATAATGCAAGATTATAAGAAGATAAACCTACAGCTATTACCATCATACCTAATTGAGACATAGTTGAGTAAGCAATAACTTTTTTTATATCTTGTTGGAAGAATCCTACAAGAGAACTGAATACAGTTGTAATAGCACCCAATCATAAACATAGTAATAATATAGTAGAGCTATATTCAATTAATGGAGAAGAACGCATTAATAAGTATACTCCAGCTGTAACCATAGTAGCAGCGTGAATTAAAGCGGAAACAGGAGTAGGTCCCTCCATAGCCATAGGTAATCAAACATGAAGTCCTACTTGAGAACTTTTAGCCATAGCACCTATTAATAAACATACCCCTATTATAATGATAATGTTTTCATTCATGTAAGGTGCTAATGAAAACACAGTACTATAATCTAAATTACCTAAAGATCATAATATTATAAACATTCCTATAGTTAAAAAGCAATCTCCTACTCTGTTAGTTAAAAAGGCAGACATAGAACTTTGGTTTGCAGCTATTCTAGTAAATCAGAAACTTACTAAAAGGTAAGAACAAACACCAACACCTTCTCATCCTACAAACATTAATAAGTAGTTATTAGCTGTTACAAGGATTATCATCATAAAAGTAAATAAACTTAGGTAGCTAAAAAATCTTTGGTTATGCACAAACTATCAAATTAATCTTACAATTGATTTATTAAATATATATTTACATTGGTAAAATTACTTATTCTTTTCTTCCTGTATTCATTTCAGACTTGATTATTCTTATTACTTCAATCCCATCTTTAGTAAGATGAGCTTTATTTAACATTAAATTATGAATTTTACATCAATCATTAAAATCATTTAATTTTACACCTATAATAGGATATTTATTTAAAAACGGAATTAATTTATCAGTAATATAAGAAAAATCTACTATAGTTATATTTATAGCATTTCTACCATTATATTTATAAATACTTCCTGATTTTAAATATTTCACTATTTTTTCCATTAGTACAGTATCTCTACTATGTTGTGTTATTCTAAATCTTAATTGAACACGGTATCCTAATTTACTATTAGTTGTAGGCATACGTACATCAAAATTACCTTCAGCGCTAATAAACCCTGAAATTCAATAAGGATCTAAGATTACATTATCATTATTTATTACAGGTCTTTCAACTGGAGTATAGTTAACAAATTCTGATTTTAACGCATCAGATAAACCTAAATTCATAGATGCTTTAATATTTATCAATTTATTTAAACCTTCAATTGTTAGATGCTCTTTATTATTTACAAGTATCATTGCTTGTTTAAATAATAAAAAATCAGCTGCTTTTTGAGTAACTAAAGGATACTTATCTAAATGAAGTTCAAGTTTAGTTAAATCTTCAATTGAATCAATTGAATAATTAGTTATATTTCTATCTTTATTTAAATAAATGTTACCTATTTCTCCTAAATATTGTTTAAATAAGCATAATAAATTATAATCTTTTGTATGTAAACCTAGTTGAAACTTTAACTGAACCCGTCAACCTAATTTACGAGTTTTTACTTTATCTATGATAATACTAAAAGAACCTTCACCGTCAATTAGACCTGATCAAGTTGCAGGATTTATATGAGAATAAGTAGAATATTTTTTATTTAAACCGAATTGTTTAGATGGGATTTTGATACAGGAGTTTCAATTATAATTGAAACCGAGACTTATATGCTCATTTCTTTCGAAATCCCTCAGAGTACACCTTAAATTTATTAAATTTGAATTAATAAATCAATCGCCGTCTACTCGTTGCTCTTTTACAGTATTAAATACTGACTTAGATCCGCGATTATCCATTTTGTTTTCACAAATCTTAAGGCTTTTTACCATACCTGAGTAATTAGTTCAGCCACTCATATATTTTCATACATGGCTTGGTACCTTAAGCTTTAGGAGTTCCCCGGAGTTTGACAATTTATCCCCATAACCATGTTTTCCCTTAACATAGCACCGAGGATCACCACTCATATAACCTATAGAATATAGATGAACCAGAGAACTAATTATTAATACTGGTATTAACATAGCCACTGTTAGACTATCAAATTGAAATCCTCAAATAATATTAAATCATTCACTATCTATTCATCTAAATAGATTGATTGATAATACAATATTATTAAAACCTACTTCAAAAAAAGTAATAATTGCTAAAATAGTAGTAATTATTATACTTGAGCAAGTTATAATTTGTGCACCAGTAACTCCAACTTTTCTACCAAAAAAACCAGATACTATAGATCCTAATAAAGGTAAAATTATTATACTTAAATACATTATTTATATTCTATTGCAATACTTCCTCTTAATCTATAGAAAGCTACTAAGATTCCTAAACCTATTGCAGATTCAGCTCCCGCTACAATTATTATATAAATTGCATAAGTTTGACCTATTATATCGTCAATATTAAGTGAACTTATCAGTATTAAGAATGTTATAGATAAAAGCATTATTTCAATTGAAATAAGCATTAATATAATATTTTTTCTATTTAAAACAAATCCTAAAATTCCTATTAAAAAAAGTATTAAGGTTATATTCATAATAAATATGTACATATAATTAAATTATTTGAGGTATTCTTAAGTTATCTTAAGAAAAGTGTGTATGGGACTCGAACTCATAGTATTAGCATCCGTAGTGCTATGTTTAACCAATTAAACTAACACACCTATTAATATATATATATATATATTAATTAACTTATTGTTCTTCAAGTCATGTTAAGAATTTTTCTAATGAAACTGATTCAATAACAATAGGCATAGAACTGTGTAATATACCACATATTTCAGAACATTGACCGTAGAATACCCCTTCTCTATTAACGAAAACAGAAACTTGGTTTAATCTACCAGGATAGGCATCACATTTTATACCTAAAGAGTTACAAGAGAAAGAGTGTATAACGTCTCCTGATGTTATAATAAATCTTATATGAGTTAATTCAGGAATTATAACTCTGTTATCAACTTCTAACATTCTTAATCCTCCTTCTTCTAAATCAGATTCTGGTACTATATATGAATCAAATTCTATAAAGTCTTCACCTGAGTCTAAGAAGTCTGGATATTGGTAGCTTCAATATCATTGATGACCTTCAGCTAAAATAGACATTGAAGGGTCGCTAACTTCATCCATTAAATATAATAATTTAAAAGAAGGGAAAGCAATTAATATTAATATTACAGCAGGTGTAATTGTTCATATTAATTCTATTAATGTACCGTGATTTAAGTATTTGTGTGAAATTGGAGAAGCGTTCATTGTAAAGTTTCTTATTATAGATAATAATACTCAACCTACACTAAATAAAATTATTACTAAGTAATACATTATATTATCGTGTAGTTCTACTAATCCTTCCATTTGAGGAGTAGCACTATCTTGGAAATAAATACCTCAAGCTTCTGGGGCATCTAATTTAACTATTAAATTATTTAAAAATAAATTCATAACTTGTGTCTAATTAAGATTTTCTATATTGCATATAAAATATATATTTTATATATTTTTTTTCATAATATATAGAATTAAATAATAACATTTAATATTAATTTAAGGAATATTATGCAACGTAAAGTAATAAGAATGCCATCATTAAAGCAAATACATATCTAATTATTAATTTCTTTTTATATTAATAATATATCTTTTTTTATATGGAGTATTAATACCCTTAGTATTTTGTAATTCTTCCCGACGTAATATTGTCTTAATATCTGAACCCATAAAGCTAGCAGCCTTACGTATTGATTCAAAAGTATGAGTCAACTTAGTTTCAATGTCTGTTATTTCGACTTCTATACCGGGCACAGGTAGCTTAGTTCTATTAGCAGCTGCGATTCTTAACAATTCTAAGGATTCTTCACTATGGTTCTTACCATAAAAGGGATTATTTTCTCCTTTACGAGATTCACTCATAGCTAACTTTACCTCTTCCGTATGTTTTCTACCTAAAGCATTACTTTTCATTTTTTCAATGCTTTCAAGTGTATGTTTATAACCTTTTGTACTTCCAGCAACTGGATTAATATTATACTC
The DNA here is from genome assembly GCA_020002355.1 of Intubia oerlemansii. NCBI lineage: Eukaryota > Fungi > Ascomycota > Sordariomycetes > Ophiostomatales > Ophiostomataceae > Intubia > Intubia oerlemansii. The sequence continues at coordinate 33,634 of JAGKRZ010000178.1, read as the reverse complement.
AGGTTTAAGTAAATCTATTCAATTTTGTTCACATTTAATTACATTATCTGAATCAGAGTATTCTAGTATAATTAAAGAGAAATTAGACATACCATATTTAGATAAAGCTCTAACTATATGTAAGTTAGTTCTACCTGTTATATATCAATCTTGATAATAATCACTAATTCTTGAATATAATGGGTCTCCACTTCCAATATAGTATTTACCATTTATGTTATTTATTCAACAATAAATACCTACTTTACCACTATTTTCCTCTCTAATTAAGGGACGTTGATTAACAGGATCATTATATATTTTAATTGCATAATCATAAATATTAAAATTATTATTATGTTGTAATTTTAAGGTAGTTTTCATTTTTATATACTCCTTTGTGTATTTTCTAAACTGTAGTTTAACTTTCTTTAAGTTATCAAAATGTTTAGAATTAAATAGTAACATTTTTTTGTAGATAATATGGATAGATAAAGCTATTTTAATTACATAGATATACTATTTATTAAAAATAAATAATTAATATTAGCTTGGTTATTCAACAAATTTCTTTATTGATCAGACTATGTCTTTAGTAAAAACTACCGAATTATTAGTCGTTGAACGTGATAGTTATTTTAATAACTATTTTCGCTGCAAGTTAATCTAACTCTTTATGATCTTTCTTGCAATTAGCTCGATTTATACTGAACTATTTGCTTAATCCAGTAGCTTCAGAGAAAGCAAATCCTAGAATAGCATATGCGAATAATTGACCTCTTAATGAAGGATTTCTAGCAACACCTAATATTAAAGCACCGAAAACTACTCCTATTCCAACTCCAGCCCCTATTAATCCTGTTGTAGCTAAACCTGTTCCAATTATTTTTGCAACTTGTATCATTTTAATTTTATTATAAATAACATCTTAATTTTAATGAATTTATTATCATTTTTATTAATACTTAGATATAAAATCACATATTTTAATTATATTAATCTTAATATAATTATTATAGAGTAAATATTTTTAATTTATTTGGTTTGTTTTTAATTAAAGCTTGTCTGCTATCTATTTTTAAAGCATTTTTACCTAATTCATATACAAAACCAATTGTAACAATTGTAGTGAAACCTAAAACTATTACTAATCCATAAATGTCATTTGCATAACTACTTACAGCATATGGATAAATTAATAGTATTTCTAAATCTAAAAGAAGGAAAATAAGGGCATATATAAAGAATTTAATAGTAAATTGACTTCTATTTTGACCTAAGAAGCTATGAAATCCACATTCAAATATAGAATATTTTTCCTGGTAAGGATTGTGTGGTGCAAATATTAAATTTATAGCTAAGAAAAGTATTGCTATTATAATTACAAGTATAAAGAATATTGTCATACTACTCATTTAAGAATTAAATAAATATTGTACCAATATGGTACTCATACTTAATCATTCTTTATTTACAAATATAAATAGTAATATTATTAATGTTATTACTGATATTACAACAGCTATAGGGCTAGATATTGTAATATGATTATGTTTAAAACTAACAGATTTAATTAATACATTTTGTTTACTATATATATTACCATTAAAACTTAAATTTTTTAATAATGGATTTATTTTATATTGAGGTGTAAAGAAGAAAATTTCTTTTATTATATTTAAATAATATACTGCACCTATAACACTAGTTAGTATAGCAACTAAAGATAAGAATATATAACCATTATCTAAAGCAGCACTTAAAACCATCTGTTTAGCAAAAAATCCAACTAGAGGTGGTATACCTGCAAAAGAAAAAATAGTTATTACTAAACTTAAAGCTAATGTAGGATTTATATAGAAATAACCTCTTAATTGGCTAATTAATTGTATAGGAGAATTATCTTTATCTAATAATTCACTGTATTCTTTATTATCACTAACGTAATAATATAGAGAGAATCCTATAGCTATTAATATTAAGAAAGCGTTTAAATTACTAATAGAATATTGCATTAAGTAGAAAATGAAAGCTTGAGTAGATTCTACATTAGATATACTTAATGCTAATAAGATAAAACCTACGTGAGAAATAGTACTATAGGCAAATAATCTTTTTATTCTAAATTGTGTTAAACCTACAACTGTACCTATTATTAATGATAATAAAGAACTGATTAATAAACCATATGTTCAATTAAAATCTGTGAAATAATCTCTAGTATAGTAAACTATTTCTAATAGGAAAATGAATATTGATATTTTAGCTATAATTGCTACAAAAGTAGTAACTATTGTAGGAATAGCGTCATATACGTCAGGAGATCAGAAATGGAAAGGGGCAGCACTTACTTTAAATAAGAATCCTATACTAAATATTAGTAAAGAAAAATTTATATAAAATGGTTTATATCATACATCTGAATAGTCACTTATACTAGTAATTGCATAGATAGCATCTAAGCTAGTAGTACCTGAATTAGCATATAGTAAACTAGTTCCTAATAAAATAAAACACGAACTTAGACCCCCTAATAAAAAGTACATTAATCCTCCTGTAGTAGATAATTCTGAATTTCTATATATAGTACTTAATAAATATAAACCATAACTTTGTAATTCTATAGAAAGGAAAACAGATATTAAATCACTAGTTGAAATTAAAAATACTGCTCCACTTATTATAAATAATAATATTAGCGTTAATTAGACCCAACCATATAAATAAACTCTCTAGTAACTATATATAACTTGAACTATTTGTCAAGTATCAATATTTATCTTTTATACATAGCGTCTTTAATTGTTTTTATTAATTCTACACCTTCTTTAGTTAAATGTACTTTATTTTCAATTAATAAAGACACTTCTCTAAATCTTTCAAAGTCTAATAATTTTACACCCGAAAGACTGTATTTTCTTAATAAAGGAATTAATTTTTTATTTAAATCTTCAGATTTAGCTATAACAAATTCAGCTGACTCTCTATTAGAACGTATTCTTACTGCACCACAATCTAAAAATACAGCAAGTTTCTCTAGTAAATCTAGATCTCTAATATGTTGACTTAATGAGAAAGATAAACTTATAGCATATCCTGCTTTTCTTTTATCACTAGGATAAAGAGAAATAAAGAAAGAACCTTCTGCAGTTATGAATCCTGCAATTCAATTAGGATTAAGATTAGGTGTTTCTACCTCCATAGTAATCCCTTTAACATCAGGAAATTCATTTTTTATTTCTTCAGATAACCCTTTATTTAAATTAACTTTTAGGGCTAAAATTTTTAATAGACCTGGTAGAGTATTATGTTCCCCTTTTTCCATAATAATTACTATTTCTTTAAATAATAAATAATCTTTTAACTTTAGAGTAGCTAAAGGGAATTTATCAAAATGAGGTAAAATATATTTTACTATATCTTTTACAGATCCTACTGTATAATAAGATACCCCTCTTTTACTTGTAGTTATACTACCAGTTTTAAAGAAATCTTTAATTTGTACTAGAAGATCTAAATCTTTTAAATCTAATCCTATAGTAAATATAGGTGAGATTTTTCAACCTATACCTTCTTTTTTCTTAGTAATAGAAACAGCAAATGAACCATCTCCGTCTGTAAAACCAGTTATGAATCAAGGGTTTAAAATAAAACCATCTTTATGTATAAAAGAATTAATATTTTTAGGCTCTTTTGTTACTGTAGAGTATAGCCGGTTATTTAAAATTTGATATGGTATGGGTCTTTGTATAGTAATTCTTTTGAATCCTCTAAGAGTACACCTTAAATTATTAAATGCATTAGGTTTTAATAATCAACTGCCGTCTACTCGTTGCTCTTTTATAATAGTAAGATCTGATGTTACTATTAACTTAGATCCGCGATTGTCCATTTTTTGAGTTTTTACCTCAACAGTTCTTGGAATACACATCCCATTAATATTTTTAACTAAATTAAATAATAGAACCATCTTTTGGATTGTTACCATACCTGAATAATTAGTTCAGCCACCACGGAAAATGTTTTCCAAATTTGGTACCAAAAGCTTTAGGAGTTCCCCGGAATTTGACAGTTCATCCCGTAATATTTTTATTATTTGTTCAGGATATTCGATAATTCTTAAATGTTCACCCATTTTGTTAATAATTTTAGTTCTATAAAATATAAAATTATTAAATAATAATTGTGTTAATGAAGAATGTTCTGGTACCCAAACTTTTCTAGGAAAAAAACTAGTTAATTGTAATATTAATATACTCACTAGGAATATAAAAATATCAAAAATTTGTGTTAAACTAGTAATATTAAGTAAACCTCCATGTAAACTTATACCTTTACCTACAATAAATAAAGTTATTGTGCTATGTAATATAGAATAGCTTAAAGCAATTATAGCTATTCTATTAAAAAGTATTGATATATCTCGTCTTATAGTTACGGCGTTAGAAAGTAATAAAGATAAAATTGAGATTAAAAGCATTTTAGTTATAAAACTTACACATGAAATTCATATGTACAAGTAAGTCAAGAGAGAAGATCGAATTCTCATTGTTAATCTTAAAATTAAAGTTTTAGCCTATTAAACTATCAATTGACTATATTATTTTACAATATAAGCCTGAAAGGTGAATCGAACACCTATCATTATCGTATGAAAATAAGGTTTTACCTTTAAACTATTCAAGCTAAAAAAAATAATAAGTCAAATAATGCGATCACATTACTTTAAATTTAAGTATAGGGTGAAAACCCTGACTCGAACAGGGAACCTACTAGACCACAACTAGCTATTCTACCGATTGAACTATAATCACCTTTATTATTTTTTTAATTAAAAATAGTATATTTTTATTTGTTCTATTTAGCTCTCATAGTTTATTAAAGCAAAATAATATTATTTTACAAAAACTATAATGTAAATTATACTTAATAATTAAGTCATAGTTTTATCTCGAGGCGATTCGAACACCTAATGTTAAATACCAAAAATTTATGAGTTACCCATTACTCTACGAGATATTTAATATAATTACTATTTTTTTTTTATAAAATTATATAAAAGCATATAGATAGCAAGACTTGAACTTGCACGGTATTTAAACCACTCCGGCCTAAACGGAGCCTGTCTGCCTAATTCCAGCACATCTACTAATATAATATTCTTTACGATTAACACACAATATTTTATTGTGCCCAAAGTAAGATTCGAACTTACAACCAGAATATCTTCAGTATCCTACTCTACCAATTGAGCTATCTGAGCTTATTAATACGCATATATATACGTTAAGAAATTAAATTTATATAACCTATGTTAATTAGATGCAATAAAAATTAGCGTATATATATATATATATATATTATTTGGAGTAGTTAGGACTCGAACCTAAGTTAATAACGTGCAAAGTTACTGTATTACCAACTATACGACTGCCCCTTTTTTTTTACTGTCAATTAAAAGTAAGAATACCGAGACTCGAACCCGGATCCGTAACGTGGAAGGTTGCTGTTTTACCCTTAAACTACATTCTCTTTTTATTAATATGATAGATCGGAATCGAACCGATAACATTCATGTGGTAGATGAGAGTTTTACCATTAAACCACTATCATTATAAAATAATATAAATGGATTTTCTACCCCCGTCCTATATATTATATACTACCATTATTATTAAAATGTAATTAAAAACATTTCAAATATTACTTAATGTGTATTGTATTATATTAAGATAGTACTATAAATATCTCATTCTTTTTTTACTTATAGGCATACATGACTTACTAATATTAAATACTATATCCTAAGAAGGACTCGAACCTTCAAGGCGATTAGCCTACAAGATTTAAGCTTGTTATGTTTACCAATTTCATCACTAGGATTAATGCGGATAAAGGATTTGCACCTTTTTCTTTTGATCATGAGTCAAAAATGTTACTATTACACTAACCCGCGTTATAAGGCTGAAGTGAATCGAACACCTACCAATGCTGTCATGAGCAGCATGCTCTACCAATTAAGCTACAGCCTCTATAGATTAGACTAGGCAGGATTCGAACCTGCGATAGTAGCATCGAAAAAGCTATGACTTAGCCACTTGTCTACTAATCCTAAGCTCAGTACAAGTATCGCACTTGTGTCTATTGATTACAAAACAATTGCATTACTTTTATGCTAACCAAGCTAAATATAAGATACGAGTAAATATTCAGTTATTTATAAAATTAGTACTTAATACCTAAAAATCTCTAAATTCTTACAAATTAAGCCTATTATCGTAATATTATATTACGTATATTTAAGAAATATCCTAAGGTGAGCTTCGTACTTATATGCTTTCAGTACTTATCTCTGACTAACTTAGCTTTTCTGCCATGCCTATGTTATACATTTATCTTAGTGAAAATAATATCCCTGTATAATATTTCTATTATACCTAAATTAATATCCGGGCACATAAACAACAGATAAACCAGAGGTTAATAAAACCGCTATTCCTTACGGAGATAAGGCGTTGCCCAGGTTCCTTTCGTACAAGGTTAATCCTTATTATATTCTAATTCCCTCTAGAAGATAGAAACCATACTGTCTCACGACGTATTTAACCCAGCTCATGTAACTTTTTAATCGACGAACAGTCGTACCCTACATAGTTTCTGCATCCATGAGGATAAGTTAAGCCGACATCGAGGTGCCAAACCGCGCACTCATTTTGCACACTCTTGCGCAAATTAGCCTGTTCAACTTGTTATCATAAAAATTTATTTCCATTTTTCACAAAATGGTTCAGACTATTTCTTCATTCTTTTTTTATTAATTTTATTAAGTTTTATCGTTAACCACCTATTCAACCTTTTACTGCAAATGCACCGATACGACGTTTATCAATATTTACTGAATATTCTATATTAGGCTTTGCGTATCCTCTGTACATAATAGATGACAATCCCTCATATGAAGAGTATATATCTTTTAAGCTTCCTCTTGTTTTTGTTTTAATAACTGATCTATCAGCTCTATAACGCTTAGTTAATCTTCCTTTTGCTTCTATTTTTATACCTTTTATTTCTTTATATAAAATTGAGTCAAATATAATATTTTCATTACTATCGCTTTTAATATTGTATATATTCTCTATAGTTTCATTTAAATTTACATTATTAACTATAGTATTAATATTTAAGCTTTTATATTTATTTTCCGGAAGATTGTAATTAATTTTTTTTGAAGATCTATAAACTTTAACTTTACTTATAGGCTTAATACCTTTTTTTAAAATAAAATCTATTACTTTTAGTACATGGGCTTTTCTATCCACTATATTTTTTTTTACAATTGTTGTAAAAATATCTGTATTATGTCTAAAAGATTTTAAATTAATAATATTAAACTCTACTTTCTTTTTATAAAATTTACTTAATAATACACTTAATTTATTTAATAATACATCTTTAAATTTTAAATTATTAATATCTAATCTTAATTTATTTCTTTTAAAAATAACTAAACTTTTATAAAGAATTTTTGAAAAAGCTTTTTTATAAAAATTTTCAGAGATAAATTTAAATCTATAAAAATATTTTACTATTTTTAGTAAATATTCTGATAAAAGAGTTAATTTATTTAATAATACAACTCTTTCTCTATTAAATACATAAATAGTTATTATTACTTTAGAGCTTGTGTGTTTTAATTCAGCTTTACTTAAAAATATTCTATTCATAGAAAGACGTTTCTTTGGTAAATATTTATATATAGTATTCTTACGGTTTATATATAAATTAAAATAGCTACTTAATAGCTTATTTATATTTAGATCGTATACTGGGAGATTCTTTGTATAATTAGAGTTAAAATAATAGATATTATTAGTTCATTCTTTAAATTCAGAAGGAAAATATCTAGTTTCACCTACATAATTATTTTCATTAAACGGCACTAATTTATATTTATTATTAACATATTTATTAAATATGTTACTTTTATTTAATTTTAATTTTTCTTTCAATTTTTAATTTTAATTATATTAAAACTAACTTACTTAATAAAAAAGAATGTTGGGTACTAATAAAGGATTATTGTATAATACTCACCTTTAGTCGTTGAACAGTTTTATTTTAAAATAAACTTCGCTTCAAATTTACTTAGTTATTTTATAAGTAATTCTTGAAATTAACCCAATATATATATCAATCATTAAAAAATAATATTGAAGGACTAACATCCCTAGCGTAGCTTTTCCAATAATCCAAGATCTTTCCTTATTGCATCTTGTGATCAAATGCCCCGCTTACGCGACTGTAAGATTTGTTGTATATCAAACAGTAAGGCAAGATTTAGCCATTTAGCTTTGTAAGTATTAAACATGATTATTAATAAACATAATAACTAAAAATATTAAACAATATTTTAATACAACTAATTTCACATTAGGTAAAATCTTACCTGATAAATATGTAAATAATTATACACAAATATAGGATTAAATATAACAAAGTTAAATTAATAACAAACAATAAAAAATAAAATTAACTTAAAGTAAGTTATAATTTTAGATACACCCTTTTACTCTTTAAGGGGTCTGTGCCCCACATAAACTGTCTCCTAGTCACTGTTCCTATTTTAGGTTTATAATATAACACACAAATAAAGGTATTTCACTATTATCTAATCAATAAACCTTCTATACTAAAAATTGCTAGAATTATATTCAATAACTAGTAACAGTAAAGCTGCATAGGGTCTTCTCGTCTACCTAGAGGTAAACTGTATCTGCACAGTTATTCCAATTTCACTGAGTCAATCTTAGAGACAGCTGTTGTATCGTTACATCATTCATGCAAGACCGCATTTAACGGCCAAGGCATTTCGCTACCTTAGGATCCTCACGTTAAGACCGCCATTGATCGGGGATTCCTAAAAAAACCAAACTTATAACAGTTTAGTAAGCTTAGTTAACCTGCCGACATTGGGCAGATATCACACTTAATACTTAGATTTATCATCTTTGCAAAGTGCTTTGTTTTAATTAAACAGTCGTACAACACTATTTTATGCTTCTTCCTTTATGCTTGATATTAATCAAGATAAATGAGCCCTCCTTATCCCTAAGTTACGGTAGTCAATTTGCCGAGTTCCTTTAAGATTGTTATCTCATGCGCCTTCGTATTCTCTACTAGCTTACTTTTTCTAGATCCTAGGTACGGTTATTTATATTATATATTATAATACAATTACTAATTATTTCCTGCACACTTTCCACTTAAAAAATGTTGTCATTAATAGTAATAAGTATTTTCTCATCGTCTTAACCTTTAGATTATAAACTTAGAGGCCGTTACTTATATATATCCATAAGCTTTAGGCGAGAAATTTAAAATTTCTTTTTTGTTACTCATGTCACCATTCTCACTTGAGTTATAAAATAGTTTTTTTAGAATAAAAAATTACTGTGATTAACTCAACGTTCTGCTACCCAATAAATAATAATTAATTTTATTATTTATAGACAAAGTTTCGGTATATTATTTAGATCCGTTAAATTTTCGATGCGTTTAACGATTAACAAGTGCTCTGGTACGAGGTCTTTAAATTATGGCTGCTTCTAAGCCAATCTCCTTGTCGACTTTTATAAAAACTCTCTTAATTTCACTTAATAATAATTTTGGAACCTTAACTGTTGTTCTGGGCTGTTTCCCTTTTGACATACACAGAAATTTAAATTTACGTACTAAATAAACTTAAATCTTCTCCCTAAATAATCCATAAAATATATGGATTTATCCATTTAGACAACAGATTAGTATTAATCCGATCTCAATAATATTATATTAAGATTAAAGTAATTAACTATTATTATAAACATTAGTACTTATATGTGTTTGCTGCTTTCATATAGACGATAAGTCTCTTTTACAAGACTTCCTCTATTTATTGCATTTCGTATAGCTTGTCTCCGAGAGATAGTTGCCTGTCGTATTAAGTCTTTTGTAAAAATCGGCTTTTTATAATAATAACAATTAATTACTTTATTGCCATTGCATCCTTTCGGATGAGGCCTGACTATATCTTAAGCTTGCGCCAACCTACATTTAGTCGATGAACTGCACACCTAATACTAGTTACTAGGTGCTTGGCTGCGGATAACCCATTGAATTATCAACCATGATTTTACCATACCACGAGTCATTACCTGTGCCATAAGATATATTACTATTCTTACTTGGTTATGATTGCTTTAGGGTGTTCCCGCAATTTGAAGGTTTATAGCAGAAGGTTCACTTCTACAAAAAGGCTGCAATATCAACCTTATCATTCTATGTCCGATAGTTTAAGATTCATCTTTACCATTCCGAGTCCACAAATTCACCGGTAAAATCTTCACGATCCCCCGATCTATACAAAATAAAGTGTAGTTTATTACACCTTGTCTGAGATTAAGTTCTGTACCTGCTAAGATGTTACTTAAACTGCCTACTATTATAGGTTTCGCAGAAAACCAGCTAATACAGTCAGAATTGTCTTTCACTAAACTTACCACAGTTCTTCGGATATCTTTGCAACGATACTGATTATCCCTTTAATGAATCATACTATTAGTATGATAAATAGAGCCGGGACTTTTCTCCCTAAACAATAATAACGATATTGTTATTATCATCCATTTAACGGATAAGATTTAATTTATTATACCTTTTTATTTTTAGTAATCCGGTATATTTTTTGCACTAACCTATTAGCATTAACTGCTTGACTAATGGAATTTCTATGTACTCCTAATGCTTTACCTACATCAGCCATACTGTCATATTCCTTTATTTCACTGGTAACAATGTTCTCTACAAATACTGAAATCTTTATAGCATCTGTGGCATTCTTAGTTGCTAATGATTTTCTTAATTTAGTTTCTTCATCGAATTCATACCCCCTTCATCTTTGCTTTAGATTCTTCAGTATGTTTATATCCTAGAGTACTCCCTGCAATCTTTACAATATTATATATTGGGTTCAATAAATCTAAATAATATTGTTCCCTTTTTATAACATCTCCCTTATTATCTACATACTCTAATATTTCAAATCTGAAGTTATCAAATCCATATTTTAATAGAGCTTTATCTATTATTCTATTACTTTTTGATAAACTACCTATACTGAAATAAGTATATAGTCTTACGGTTAAATTAACTGAACTACCAACGTATGTATTACCATTAGTTTTATTAGTTCAACGATAAATCCCCATCTTATCTTTATTATTATCTAACATGGTATCTTTATCTAGTAATGCATTATCATAAATTACCACTGGTTTGATATCTATATTAGTATCTTTTATAACCGGGTTATTTGATGAAATATTTATTGTAGAATAATTACGTATGTTTAACATATTTAACATCCTACGATTATTGTATATCTTGAAAAATCCTTACTTAATATTATAAATTATAATATTATTTTTATTTTATTAAATCTTATCCTGCAATGTTTCCATTGAGGCATGACTATATCTTAAGCTATAGTAACAACTATTCGTCATATTTACTAAGCTAACCACCTTATAGTCGATGAACCTTTTTCCTATTATAATATTGATTAAATATTATTAGTAAATATATAGGAACTTGGCTGCGGATTGCCCATTCAACTCCCTTATAATATAATTTAGTATAACCCTTATCATTATAAGATGTTGTATCAATTTCTATTTTACCATACCTCGAGTCATTACCTGAGCCGCTAACTCTATTACTAGGTTAGTTTGGTTGAAATTGCTTTAGGGGTTTCCCGTCAATTTGATGGTATTAGGCAGAAGGTTCACTTCCACCAGGGCTGTAATAAGTTGCTCAAACTTATCTTTTACCCGTTCGGACCTTTATAATCCTGACCATGGTAAGATCACTGTACTTCGGGTCTAATTTTAGATATTTTTCATTTTTTTTATGATCGGTTTAACTACGCTTACGCTCACATCTAAAATTAACTTGGTGACCCATTATGCAAAAGGTACGCTCTTGCTTTTACGCTTGAGCTGCTTATAAAACTACTAGATCTACTTTAATTTCCCTCACGGTACATTTGCTATCGCTTATGTATTATATTTAGTCTTTGAGGAAGGTTCCCCATAATATTCAAACAGTTTTGTTTCCATTTTACTTATTAGACCTTTCTATTTTTGCTCACGCTAATCATAGAATCTCTTTTGATTTCTTTTCCTGAAGCTAATAAGATAATTCAATTCGCTTCGTTTACTTATCAGATTTCTCTTAGAGTTTATTTCCCAGAATATTTAATATGGGAAAATTACATTTCTCTTTAATACATAGCTTTTCATCCTTAATAGTCTCTTTATATACTTACATATGTATGTATAAATTTTTATTTCGTATCAATTATATTTCTTAAAATTTTTTAGTACTAGTATGTCGGAATGCGTGGGATCGAACCTCGTATCTCTGTGACCCAAACACAGCACCGCACCAATTTGGCTTCATTCCGTATATAAAAAAGTATTTGACGCAATTGTTCTATAATTATCAGAAGATATTGGATTCGAACCAATGTTATTTAAAAATAAAATATATCTCAAGTATACCACCTTAAACCACTCGGTCAATCTTCCTAAAATATTTTAATTGTGAGTAACAATTTTTTTTAATAATTCCTCAGCGAATCGAACGCTGATAATACTTTTATCAAAAGCACACTTTACCTTTAAGTTAAGGAATTTTATATGTTATTTTTCATTTATGTAAGGGATCAGAGAATCGAACTCTGATGATTCGCGTGTAAAACGACTATTTTGCCATTAAATTAATCCCTTTTAATTAATAAATATATAGTTTTATTATTTACTATATATTATACTTAATCTCTTTGTTTTATAGTTATAACTATAGCTCCAACCATCGCAAGTAATAATATAAAACTAGTTATAAGTAATCACATATTATAATTTGTATACATAATATTACCTATACTAGATATATGACCAACTTCTGCTAAGTTCCCATCTCATGTTTTACTTGTTACAAATAATATATCATTATTATTTATATGTGAGCCATTATATAATTCATTACTAATTTTATTAAAAGACACATTGTAAAGTATATTATTAAGATAACTATTATTATTTAACACTGCTACGTCATAAGGTAATAGTTGAAATACTGGATAATTAAATAATATTGCTATACTTATAGCTAATGGTATACTATTATTAGTATTGCTTTGTAATTCACTCATTCTAATATTAATTAGCATTAATATAAATAGGAATAATATAGACACTGCCCCTATATATACAACTAAATATGATAAACCTAAGAAACTTAAACCTACTATTAATAAGTATGAAGATATTCCTCCAAATAATCCAATTAAAAATAATAAAGATATAATGGGATTTTTACTTATAATAACAAATATACCTGATAGTATAACTAAAATAGAAATTATGTCTAATATTTCACTTTTATAACCATTTGTAAAGCTTTCATTTATGATAAATAAATTATTCATAGAAAAAAAAATTGTTATACCTAAATATATAGGAACTGTTAACATATAATGTATTTTACTCAAGAGTACTCCGATTTGAACAGAGAAATATAAGGTTGAAGCTTAGTGTTTTACCGTTAAACTATACTCTTATTTCGGAAAAAGAAAGATTCGAACTTCCAGGTCTAAAAAGACATCATATAGCAAATGACTTACCTTACCAATGGAGATTTTTCCTTTTTATATTGCTAACTATATTGTTTAGTAAAAAACGAAGGTAATATGAAAATAAAAACTAAAGGTGTTAAGAGTAAAGGAATTTTCCCATATGAATTTGCAAATGAAAATAAAGGTATTATTAATAAAAAAGATGAAAAATTAATTACTTTTCCGCGGATAATTTCCCTAATAAAGCTACATCCAATAATATGATGATGGAGTTTTTTAATACTAGACCTACTGGAGAATTTTTCATTATAATTAAAGTTAGATATAACGGAAATATCTTTAAGATGGCCGGTAAATAAATTACTTTTTCTTTATTAGAGAATGATAATAATATTAATAAAATAGATTTATTATACGATACTTTAGTAAGTAAAGTTTCTATGACAACAGACACTTATAAATTCTCTTTTGATAAACTTGTTTATGTTAAATTAATTATTAAACAATTTAAAGAATCTTTATTAACAGATTTAAAATTAAATAATAATTTTGATATTAAAAACAATTTATTGACATTAAAAAGAGTGTTGCTTTTGCTCCTTTCTCTACTGAAATTAATCATTATTTAGGTTTTATAATTAATAATTTTAGTTTCTTAGATGAACAACATAAAATTAATTTATACTTTAATTTCAATAAAATTAATAACAATATTAATTTTGTTTGTACTAAGGAATTATATAATATTATAAAAAAAAAATAATAAAACTAAAACTCTATTCGAAAAAAAAAGCTATTATTGACTTAGAAATATATAAATATAACAAACTAAATAATTTTTTTTTACGCTGCTGATGCTTATATTCAGGGAGATCTTAACCCTAAATTATTTTACATAGATAATGGATTAGATAGTGATCAACTTATTATTGATATGATAGAACATATATCAAAATACTCCACGAATCAGGTGAGCCTCGAACCCACATCTACTTCCGTGACAAGGAAGTCCTTTGCCAATTAAGTTACTGATTCTTTATTATTATACTGATTGAAAATCAATTATCTTTTATTAGGATCTATTGGATTCGAACCAATAATTTAATGATTAAAAGTCACATGTATTACCATTATACGAAAATCCCTATTTATTTTTTTTTTAAATAAATATTACAAATACTATTTTCTTATGATTATTAAGAAACTTTTTATACAACGAACTATTTCAAAGTGTAGTTCTACTAATTTAAACCTAAAAAAACCTTTATCAACTATAGTTAGCTGATTTTTACAATTATTCTTCATCTTCGTCATTGCTAAATGTTATTAAAGTTTTCTTTGAAACATCATTGTATCACTGACCACCTAATGCTTTAGATGTTAAAAGATTAGGATTACTTTCTTTACCTAAATACATAAACACATTATTACCTTCATAAGCAATATTTCTATTCTTAGGATGTCTAGGTTTATCTGCATGAATTTGAGATAATGATGGAGGAGTCTTACGTTTACAAAGTATTTCTGACTCTCCTTCACCAGGGTATATCACACCTGGTTCTCTAACACGTGGTACTGGATGAGCTTTAGAAGATCCATTTATCAAAGAACCGTCAGGATTATGTATAGTATCTACATTCATAAATTCTACTGTTTTACCATTTTTATCACGGTTTAATACACTATCTATACTAAAGAATTGTTCTTTAGTAGGTGTACGCAATATACTTTTAGTTGGTTCACCAAAAATTATTGCAGTTTGAGGAGTAGGAGTAGTGGGTTCCTCCACTTCTACTACCTTAGGGAGGGGTTGTGGCTTAGGCACATAACCCTCAGGGTTTATTATGTTATTTATTTGAAGATATTTTAATCCTCTAGGTCTACCTCTACGCCTTCTTGGGAGAATATCTGTAGTACTAGAGCTAGTTTTACTACGAAGATCATTTGTACTAGGACCATCTGTTCTACCAGGAAGATCTTTTGTACTAGGACCATCTGTTCTACTAGGAGTATCTGTTGTAATAGATGGATCTATTGGACTAGGAACTTCATAGCTCAATAGATTATGAATATCAGAAGTTTTTACTCTTTTAGGTCTATATGCTAAACCAGGACCATCAGAGTTTAAGATATGACTGAAATTAGGCATTTCTTCGTTTCTACGCCGTTTATTACTATTTTCAGTTGGTATAAAATTGAAGTCTCAGTTAGGTCCTCCAGGCCCTCCTCCAGGTCAACGGGGTCAATTTCCACCCGATCCTCCGGATCCGCTAGGCCCTCCTGGATTATTCATACCATCACCAATAAATACTATAAAATTTCTCAATGTATTACCTACTAGTAAGTATAGAGATGTTAGGACTAAAATATGAATACCTTTAACAAAAATATTCTGTTTATTAAAATAATTAAAATATTTTCATATAATTGTGCTCACTATTAATGATAATAGGTATAATTTTCATCATACCACTTTATCCCAAAAAACTCATACTAAGTAGAGCATAGCTTTCATTAAATGATAGGCAATATAGGATAAACCTATTCAACCTAAACAAATTAAATACTCCTCTCTGTCTACGAACCCCAGTAATACATTATAACATACAAACCCAATCAAACCAAATCTACAAAATGTCAATATGCAATACCCCCTTCAAAACCGGCGTGGTGATTTTCTGTTAAATGGTAAGCATATATTCTTCATAATCCTACCATAATAAAAATTGTTCCTATTATAACGTGTAATCCGTGGAAACCTGTTCCAAAGAAGAAACATGCACCATAAGCACCGTCACTAATAGTAAAAGATGAAGATGTATATTCTACACCTTGAAAATAAGTAAATACTATAGCTAATAATGTAGTAAAGATAGCTCCATATAATGCAGCATCTCTATCTCCATTTATTAATGCATGATGAGAATATGTAATTGTAGCTCCACTTGATAATAATAATACTGTATTAAGTAATGGTAACTCAAATGGATTAACAGCATCTATACCTAAAGGTGGTCACTGTGAACCTAATTCTACTGTAGGAGATAATGCACTATGAAAGTAAGCTCAAAATATAGCTAAAAAAAATAATGCTTCAGATACTATAAATAATAGAACACCTAAACTTATTCCTTTTTGTACTGCGAAAGTGTGGTCTCCTAAAAATGTACTCTCTGTTATAATATCTCTAAATCATAAAGACATAGATGCTATAACTAAGAATCCACTAGCGTAAACGAAATAGTAAGCACTACTAAAATTATGCATACTTAATGCTGCATTAGTAGTTAGACATAATAAAGAGAAAGATGTAACAGTTGGCCAAGGAGAAGGAGAAACTAAATGAAAAGGATGATCTTGAAAATTACCTCTATGTTTTACAAGCATTAGAAAAAATTATAATCAACTGACAAATTATGGTTGGGCGTATTTATAATAGTAACATTGCTCCTATTACATTCATTTTTAAAATGAATGGTATATTATTCCTTATAAAAAAGTATAATCTACCTCGTCCCCAGAGTGACTCGAACACACATGGACAGTATTAACAGTACTGCGCTTTACCAGTTAAGCTATAGGGACTTATTTTATTTCTCAATAAAATATCCTGTTTATTTAAAAAATGGAACAATCATAAATGAAACTAAAGGAACCTTAAATAATGTTATATTACTTGAGAACTATAATGTTTTTTATTATGGCAACAATAGTATTAATACCACTATATTAAAAAAAACAACATAAATCCAATCCTACCTTTATTAACTAGCATTAATTTTTTTTTTTTTATTTATTAAATTTATATAGTATTTAGTTTAGTATTATTGCCATATTGATTATTATTCTTGTTAAAAGAAGATGGCATTCTATTAACATGATAAAGTAAAACCATAAAATATAAAATAATATCATCAGCATCCTATTTTATTTGATGAAAATTAAATGAAAAAAATATATTTTTTTTTTGATTAATATAAAAATAACTGAATAGGAGACAAGAGATTCGAACTCTTAAAACTAGTATAGTTATTGAGTTTACAGCTCAACCCTTCTTGCCAATAAAGGAACCCTCCTTAATGTATAATATAAAAATTATACATAAATTAAAGTTAAATTTTTAATTTCCCCGTGCAACTTCCACTACACGAACCGTATTTCGACTTAACACTAATTAGAGTTGCACATACGAAGAGTTCTATTATAACATCTAAATCCAATTTTTTACTTTCTTATAATAAAACAGCAAACTTATTGCACATACTCCTTTCAGCATGCGACGAGTGATTAGTACCAATCCGATTTAATATTCACCGTGACATGGTGATTCACGATTACTAGTAATTACTTATTCATGTAGCCGAGTTTCAGACTACAATCCATATCTTTTTTATCCTATTTTGGAGATTAGCTTAAATTTTCATTTTTGCATCTCTTTGTTTAGGTATATGTGGCACGTTTATAGCCCACAATACAAAGGCCATGATGACTTGTCTTAGTCCCTATTATCTTATCGCTATAATGATAAAATCAGCCCTATAAATAAAAAAATTTTAAATAAAGCTAGGGTTTTCGTTAATTACATGGCCGTAGCCACAGTTTCACAACATTAACTGGAAACAGCCGTGCAACACTTGTTATTCAACTATTATACAATTTATTGAATAATTCAGATTGTGGTAAGGTTTTTCGTGGATTATCGAATTAAATAACATACTTCACTACTGGTGTCAGAAACGGCCTAGTGATTTCAGTTCCTGCGTTGCCACATTACTCTTGAGGTGAAATGCTTACACTTTCATTTATAAGTAAAATAACATCTTACTTATGGCATTCATGATTTACTGCTAAGACTACTAGGGTCTCTAATCCTGTTTGTTCCCTTAGCCTTCGTCCTTCAACGTCAGTTTTTATATAAAAGGTTGCCTTCGCCTACATCAGTCCCTATTGGTATTTGCGCATTAAATCTCTACTCCTTAGGTTCTACCTTTTCTTATTAAACTCTAGATAGAAATTATTCCTTTTCAGGTAAATTTCTTCCGTCTGGGTACCCTTTAAACCTATTTAAGATGAATAACACTAGTCTCTTACGTATTACCGCGACTGCTGGCACGTAATTAGTCAAGACATAAATATATATTGTCATTATAAGTTATATATTTAGAATTTTATTCGAAATTCGATTTAACCATTTCAATCTAATTATAGGCCATTCCTCCAAGTTGCCAGTTCAGCCGTTAGGCCATTGACCAAAATTCCCCACTGCTGTACTCGCTTGCCTTGGAATTTTTTCATTTCCAATGTGGTCGATCAACCATTTCAGTTTCGACTAAGAGAGTTATTGGCTAGTTAAGCCATTACCTTAACAACTACCTATCCCTATTAATTATCGATTCATCTTAAGGCGGATTTTCCTTTATTACTATACGGGATTTTTTTCCCGTACCTTAAGGTAGGTTGATAACTATGTACTCACCTGTTCACCACTTTTAATAAAATTAAAATTAAATTAAACGTTCGATTAGCATGTGTCAAGCATTTGGACAGTGTTCAATCAGAGCCATCACCAAACTCATCTATTATGATGTAATTAATTGATTACATCACTTAAAGGTCTACACTAAAATTTTATTTTTTAGGATAAATGTAAGCTGTTATTCGTTAATTTTGATCTTTAAAAAAAAATTTTTTTTTAATTATTAGATTGTATGTTCGCAATACATTTATTTAATTAATATTAAATTATTTTTAATATATTGTTATTTTCTACTGACTACCCTAAATTTTCATTTGTATATTTATATAAATATTAATTACAGACTTTCCAATATCTTTATCACTAATACTATTTATCATTTTACTTAGTGTAAGTCTAATCCATCTTTTATATAAGAAGAAGTTAGAACTACAAAAACTTGAGCTTGTATAAATGCTATCCCTATTTCTAATCCAGAGAATGCTATAATAAATGATAATGGTAATAATCCTAAGAAGAAGAATAATATACCAGAAGACATTATATTATAAGTAAATCCAGCTAAAATATGTAATAACATGTGTCCACTCATTATGTTAGCTGCTAATCTTAAACCTAAAGAAATATTACGAGCTAAATAAGATATTAATTCTATTAATACTAATAGAGGTAATAATGGTAAAGGACAACCAGCTGGAACTAATAAAGAAAAAAATTCTAATCCATGTTTTTGGAATCCTAATATAGTTGCACCTAACACTATAGTGAAACTAAGAGAGAATGTTAAAATAAAGTGACTAGTTGAAGCAAAACTGTATGGACAGCACAGTAAGCCATATAAACTTACTATGGTGGACTATATCTTAATCACTTAATTGTCATTATAAAACAGTATTAAATGATTTTTCACGTGTAGTCTCTGAGGACCCTACTTATAGCATGGCTTGCTATTTTGGTTTCCTGCTGATTGTTCATTGTTTCATCCTTTAAGATTTTCACTTGTAGATACAAGTACTCAAAGGCCTTAGAAGTTTCCAGCATATAGTGAAATTTGTTGTATTTTATTATTATTTATCTATGATATTATAATTATCTAAACATTTATTCTTCTTTTGTTGTTTTTCTATTTCTATTCATATTACTTTGTATGAATTTTATTTTTTCAAATCCTTCATTTGTTAAATGAGCTTTAGATTTAATTAATTCTGCTATTTCTACGAAATCTAAGTAATCGTATTTTTTTACCCCTAATAATGGGAACTTATTTAAAAAAAGTATTATTTTATCTGTTATATCTGAAAAGATTGTTACTAAATATTGACCTTCGTTACGTGTAGGTGATTTGTAATATCTACCACAATTTAGATAAGTAGTTATATCTTTTAATAATTCCTCATCTCTAGTATGTTGAGTTAATGAAAATCTTAAACTAATGTTTTTATTA
The DNA here is from genome assembly GCA_020002355.1 of Intubia oerlemansii. Lineage (NCBI taxonomy): Eukaryota > Fungi > Ascomycota > Sordariomycetes > Ophiostomatales > Ophiostomataceae > Intubia > Intubia oerlemansii. The sequence goes on along the minus strand of JAGKRZ010000178.1, from coordinate 13,060 downwards.
TTTTGAGTTATAACTTGGAAGCTTCCTTCTGCATCTATAAATCCTCTAATCCAGTTTAAATTTTTAATCTTAACATTTGAAGTATTATACACTACTGAGGGTCTTACTGCTGCTTTTACAGTTGGAAAACTCTCTTTAAATTTGTCAGATAGACCTCAATTTAATGTAGCTTTAATTCCTACTAACTTTAATATACCTTCCATAGATAGATGTTCTTTATTACTTATTATAGCTATAGCTTGTTTAAATAAAAGATAATCTGCTCTTTTTTGAGTTACTAAAGGATAGTTATCAAAATGATTTGTTATTATTTGTAAATTCTTTAAAGAACTTACACGATATTGCATAGAATCAGGCCCATGTTTATAAATTTTTCCTACTTGAAAAGTTCTTTGAATAGATTCTAATAATTTAATATCATTGTTGTGCAATGATATACTAAATATAGGTTTAACTTGTCAACCTGTTGAATTTCTATCTTCTTTAAATATTGAAATAGAAAAACAACCTTCTCCATCTACAAATCCTGTAATATAATCAGGATCTAGATAAAAAGTATTTTTAGTATTAGAACTATATCTAGGACTATATTTAGACATATTTGTATACATATTTGGCTTAAAAGAAGATTGTGTTTGAAATGCTAAGTTATGATGTAATCCTAAAGCTTCAAACATGTTTGAGATAAATGATAATATAATACAAAGGCTCCGGTTAACCATTCCAATTAAATTATTTACTAATATAAATATAAATAATGTGTAAATAAATGGGAAATACATTTGACCATTTCTAGGATTTATTTGGTTTGTAACTATACTATGTACAGTTGCATATAAAGATTCTTGACCTATAGATCAGTTATTACTAATTAATTTATTATAGTTTGTACTTAATATGCTTACTGCTAATATTATAAAAGCACCTATAGTTAAATAAAAACCTATATTTGTCAATGAAAAATGTAAATTTCCTAATACAGGGGCGTCTATACTTAATAAGTCTCTTATTTCAAATTGACTTAAAGGACTAAGTATTTCTAAATTAAAATTGTTATTGCTTAAAGTATTCACAGTACTTTAAGCTATATTATATATCTTGAAAAATCCTTGCTTAATATTATAAGTATAATATTATTTATTGTCAAAAAGTTTTGTTATAAATGTACGTGATAAGAATAAACGTACAAATCTTGGTAGTATATATTTAGATGATAAATATACTATTACAGTAATTATTGCAAAAGTAAATACTACTTCATTTAAAAAGTAAAAAGGTACTAATTGTGGCATTATTATTTAATGATTTTTATTGAATACTTAAGTATTAATGAATGTTATTTAGTTTAAAGTTTTTTCTTAAGAGTAATATATTAAACCTGTTACAGAATAGTGTAGTCCATCTAATATGAAAGAAGGATATATACCAAATATAACTGTAAATAATACTAATATGAAAAGTAAGAAGAATTCTCTTTTTGTTAAATCAGCTATATTTTCTTTAAAGAATTTACTGAATGTACCTCCAAATCCTATTCTATTAAACATATAAATAGTATATGCTGCAGATAGTATTATAGAAGAGCTAGCAAATACCCCTAATAAAGGTAGTCTTTCTATGGCTCCATATAAAGACATAAATTCACCTACAAAATTTAATGTCAACGGTGCACCGCAATTACCTAAAGATAATATAAAGAATAATAGTGAGAATAGTGGCATAACTTGAGCTATACCTTTATAGAAATAAATAGATCTAGTTCCAGATCTATCATATAATATACCTCCTGCACATATAAATAAACCACTTGAAACAAATCCGTGAGCTAAACCTAAAACAATACTTCCTTCTATACCCTGTATTGTATTACTAAATACTCCTATCAGATAAACTGCAGCATGAGATACAGAACTATAGGCTATTAATTCTTTAATATCTGTAGTTCTTAATGTACTAAAACTAGCATAAATTATTGTTACAACACCTATTACATAAACTATATATGTAAAATTAATAGAAGCTTTTGGTAGTATAGGTAAAATTAATCTACATATACCATATAAACTAGTTTTTAATACTATAGCTGCCAATACTATACTCCCACCTAAAGGAGATTCAACGTGAGCTTTTAATAGTCAATTATTTAAAAATATTGTAGGAGTTTTAACGGCAAAAGATAAGAATATACCCCCAAATAAAAATAATTGTGTAACGTAATCGAAATTAGTTTTAAATAAAGCATCAAAATCTGTAGTACCCATAATAGAAGACATAGCTAAAATACATAATAATAAGAATAAAGATCCTCATAGTGTATATAAGAAAATATAGAAACTAGCTCTAACTTTATTGTTAGATCCAAATAAACCAATTAGTAAAAATAAAGGAGGTAGTGTACTTTCAAAGAATACATAAAATAGTAAAATATCTAATACTAAAAAAATAGCTAATAATAATGTTTCTAATAATAGCATTATTATTAAGTATGATTTTATATTTTCAGTTATTGAATTTCAATTAGATAAGATAGCAATTGGCATTATTATTGTTGTTAATAAGATAAAATAAATAGATATACCATCTACCCCTAAGTAAATATCAAAAAAGTTTAAATTATAGTGCTCTTGCACAAATTGAAATTGATTAGTGCTAGAGTCAAATAACATATATACAATTAAAGATATTATTAGGTTAACTATAGATGTGATTAAAGCAATATTTTTATAATATGTAGTTTTAATTATACCATCTTCATAAGATATTGTTCCTGCTATTAAAAAAATACCTACCAGAGGTACTAATAATAATAAAGATAATAACATTTTTTTTTCATGAATTGTATGCAAGTAGGCCTAAAATATTTAAGTTACTGTAAATATTCACCATATAAGAAGTCTTATGGTTTATATATATGTATATATATGTATCATATATTAAAGTAAACTGATATTGATAGGGAATAATGTGAAGTTATATAACAGAGCAGGTATTAATATTATAATAGCAAATATAATAGGCAATAATACAGTTCAACAGAATGCCATTAATTGATCAAAACGAATTCTAGGGAATGAAGCTCTAACTCAAATAAATACAAACACCATCATAGAACTTTTTATTCCTAAATTTAAACCATAAAATAGACCTTCTAAAATAGGACTGTTTATTAAACTATTTACTATAAGGTTAGGACCAGTAATATGTAAAGCTAAATCTAGTAAAGAATTACCTATAAATAAATATCCTCCTATGAATAATATACTTGTTAAAATACACATTAATACAATACTACCATATTCAGCTAAGAAGAAAAATACGAATACAACAGCAGCGTGTTCTGTCATAAATCCACTAACTAATTCAGATTCCATTAATTCAAAATTAATACTACATAGGTTTAAACTTATATTTATCTTTATAAGTTAAATTATTGTTTAAGTATTTACCCGTAGTAACTTTAGAAATATACAAATACTTAGCTAACTTTACGTTATTATCAAACTTTTTAATTAAATTATCATTTTTATTAAATTATCAATTTAAATCAAATATACCAGCACCGCTTAAGTATTTAATTTTTCTTTGAACCATGGTTATTTTTGTTTCCTCATTCTGACTTTTAACAAACATAAGATTTAATTCTTCAGGTTTACTTATTAATTTTAATACTTATTCACTGAAAGTTTACCAAACATAGGGTGATTGTTTTTATCTTTATAATATTCAACCATTTTCGCTTTAGCTTCTTCAGTATGTTTATAACCTAATGAACTTGTTGCGTTTACTTTAAAATTATAAAAAGTATAAAAATCAAAAACTTGAATATAACTAATTTCTAAATTAGTAAAAGCTTCTTGACTAATTTTTTTTATTCTCATAGCTAAAATATCCATAAACGACTCATTTAAATTTATCTAAACCATGTTTATCAAAGCATACTGTAAACTTATATTAGATTTTTTGTTATTTAAATGTTCATTAAGTCTAATATATAAATCTTTAGCACTACTTATATATTTATTGCCATTAAAAGCATTAATAAAAGAATAGATACCACTTATATTTTTCTATGAGATTATATATATGTTTTATTTTTTAAATTATCTAATATTAATAAAGGTACAGGTTTTATATCTGTAGTGTTATTTGAAGGAGCGTTAGGTTCAGAAGAGTAGAATCTTTTAGTTATAGTCATAATCTTATAACTACCTTGAATGGTGTTTGTGTTTGTACAATAAGTATAATTGTAATGTTGAGTATATAATTTTGAATTACATTAATCTTATATTTTCATATAAGTTTGGACTATATCTTATTTAATATAATATATTAAATGATCATGTTTAGCCTCTGAAGGTTCAACTAATTTATAGTTGCATACCTGCTGATTTTCCTTAATTAAAATTTCGGACTTTCCAGCAATTTATGATCTTTAAAGAGGCCAAATCTATATAGCCTCTGCTAAATCAAAAGGAGCTCTATTAGTTTCAGCTACAGAACCTATAAAGAAAATTATAAATATAGGAAATAAAGGTAATATAAATCATACTGCCCTTTGAGCTTCCATATTTACAGTTAAATTCAAGCTACCTGTTAAAAATATAACTAATAAAATAGCTGAACTTAAAACCAGTTCATAGCTAATTAATTGAGCAGTACTTCTTAAAGAACCTAAAAAGGCATATTTACTATTAGCACTTCATCCAGCTAATAATATACCATAAGTAGATAAAGATGATACAGCTAATAGGTATAAAATACCTAAATTAAAATCGCTAATGGCTAATCCAGGACCATAAGGTATAACACCATATCCTAATAATGAGAATACTAATGTTATTACTGGACCTAAAAAGAATAATATAATATTAGCTTGAGTTGGAGCTACATATTCTTTTAATAGAAGTTTTAATGCATCTGCAAAGGCTTGTAATAATCCATAATACGAATCTTCTCCTTTAATCATGTATATAAATATACTGTAGATAGAGATGGAGGACTTATCCCTAAATAATAAAAATATTATCTATTTAACAGAATATTATACTAATATTCCTGTACCCTTTCGGGTAGGGTCTGACTATATCTTAAGTATTATAGTATTATAATACTAATCACCGTTTAGTCGATGAACTGCACACCTTGTTTATTTTTAATATACCTAAATAACAATAGGTGCTTGGCTGCGGATAACCTATTTCCTTTCGTGCATCTATTTATGTGTTACTTTACCTCTTTCGAGCCACATACAAATTACTTTGTATACTTAGTCTAAATAGCTTTAAGGCTTTCCCGTCAATTTGATGATTACTGGCCGAATAAAATTTCTCAAATTTTATTTTATTTTATTTACATACACTATAAAAATAATACTCTTTATATGGCATATTTGAATCTAAATATTTATTTATCGTCTTTATACTTATTTTCAAATCTTTTGATAAAGATAATTTAGAACTATAACTAGGTTTATTGTTATTAATTAAAATTAATTTATCATCTATATATTTATACACTCAAACACTAGTTGTCATATTAGAAACTTTATTATTGCTAACTAAAAGACTTAAATCATTTGTATCTCATTCTTTTGTAAACATATAGACATATTTACCACTTTTATTTATAGCTACTTTAGTATCCAAATGATTAATTAAAGATCTATAATCTACTTTAAAATAATCTGCTGTTTTTTTTACGCTATCAAATTTATCTATTAAGTCTAAAGTATTAGCATTATATACTCAAACCCTAAGGTTATTATGTTTTCTCGTTAAATGAACTTCCTTTAATTTTTCTAGATTTAAACTATCTAATTCATTACTAAATAGATAATTATTTTGAATACCACCTGGAATTCATTTATCTAAATGGTTATTTACTGATTTGTGCGAAACATTTAAACTTTTAGTAACCTCACCTATAGAATCATAAACATTTTTAACTATATTAATTTTTGTATCTATGTAGTAAACTCATACTTTTTTATTAGCAGTAATATCCAAGTTTAACCCTTGAATAGAATCACTAATTAATTTATCGAGTAATTCCACATCTTCTACTAAACTAGTTAAAAAAATATTGTTTCTGTATGGTATATAGGTGTTTAAATAAATATTTATAGTTTCTCTGCTTATATTTAAATACTGAGATAATTTATTAATACTATTAAATTGTATATAATTATTTTTTATATTTCCTTCAGTATAATTATATAAATAAACAGGTATACCTAAATATTTATCATCTTTGTTTCAGTCTAATTGTTTGAGTTTTAATATTTCATATAAAGAATTATAATTATGTGTAGTATCAATATTACTTTTATAAACAGTATTTAATAAAGGTAAGTATTTTTGTAAATAATAACTCTCTTTTTCTTTTTGATATTCTAAACTACAAATTTCAATAATTGAAAATTTAAATCTTTCTCAACCTACGGCATTAGCAAAAATATGGAATTTATCAGATAAATTTGCATTAAGATGGGCTTTAAATCTTGTTTCAAAATTTTTAGTTCTTCCTATGTAAAATATATCCGAATTTTCTTTGTAAGTAAATAGGTATATACCTCCCTTACTTTTAACATTTCTAAAAAAAGCCTTAGTACAGGAAGGGGATAGTAAATTTACGCAAGTTTTAAGTATATTATCCTTAAAAGGCTTGATACTTGCCTTTCTATTTAAATATAAATCATTTATTAATTTATCAGTTGTAGAAGTATGATAAAATTTTTTTAAAGATGAAGAGATAGGATATAATTGACCTACGGCATTAGGACCTAATCTTCTTTGCATACTGGCCATTGTTTTTCTTTCAGCTACTGTTACATAAGCTACAGCTAATAATGCAGGGACTAAAACTAAAACAACTTCTAATATAGAAATTAAAGTAGGAAAATATAACATTTTTTTTAATTATAATTTAATTTATTTTATATAAATGGTAATAATAAGACATTATAATCATAATAAAATAACTTTATATTATTATTTTAGATTCGAACTAAAATCTTGATATTAGAAGTATCTTGCTTTACCCTTAAGCTAATAATAATATATATATAAATTATATATACTTGTACAATATATTACGCATAATTAAATTAATTTGATGTACTAGATTGTAAAGGAAGACTAACAAATGCGTGAGGTTTAGGTGGACTAGTTAATGCTCACTCTAGACTAGGATAATTTCTTACCAGTAGTGCTTGTAGAGTATCTGTAAAGTATTGTGGCATTAATCATGGGAATCTACTTACAGGGCTATTATCTATTAATTGTTTGTAAACAATGTATAAGAATAATCCAGAAGCTATAACACTCACTATAGAACCAAAACTACTAATTAAATTTCAACCTGTAAATGCATCAGGGTAATCGCTTATTCTACGAGGCATTCCTTGTAGCATACTGACTAGTTATTAATTGAATGAATTGAAATATTTAAAATAAGGGGTAAAAAAAAAAAGAATATATATTTATTATGAAAAGTTTATAATTACATATGAAAATAGTAAAGCATAGGTATCTATACTTAAAACTACTCTTGTATACTAGAATAAAAGAATCTTCCTTTATATAGTTTATTTGTATCTTTATATTTTTTAATTGTTTCAGTGGCAATACCTAAATCTTTTACAGCAGCAAATCCTACATTATCATAACATGTTATAAATTTCATGTCATTATCATAAACAAATATTTTCTTTCTTATTTTCTCTAATGTTTCTTTAGATTTAGTTTTACCAAACATTGGATTGTTAACACCTGTTTTATCTTTATACATTTGTTCTATAAATTCCTTAGACTTCTGTTTATTGAACATAGGATTGTTAACACCTTGTTTAGCTTTACGCATCTTATCTATAGAAACTTACAATCATAGTAAGTTGAATAAAAACTTTGTCTATGCTTTAGGTGTTTTTGCTTACAATGACACTGAACCTAAATTATTTTACATAGATAAAGATCTAAATAACGATAAACTTATTATTGACATGGTTGAACACATGTTCTCTTCTAAGTATAAAGGTGTTACTTTCTACTCTCATAATTCAGGTAAATATGATATTTATTATATTCTTCATACTTTATGTAAACCTGAGTATAGTAGTAAATATAAATTAGAGTATACTTTTAAGGATAACGTTATTTTAAAATTGGTCATTCGTAAAACAAATTCAAAATACAAGTCTTCAGTTACTATTTGTGACAGTTATACTATATTAACTAGCTCATTAAGTAAATTATCCCAAGATTTTAAACTAAACAATAGTAAAGAAATTTTTCCTTACGAATTTGCTAATGAAAATACTTTATTCTATAAAGGTGATACACCTAACATTAAATTCTATAATAATAATATCTCAAAAGACGATTATAAATTCACTAATAATTGAGATTTTAGAGCAGAAAGTGAGAAATATTTAGCCCAAGATTTAATTAATCTATATGAAATTGTAGATAAAGCTAATCATGAATTTTTTATTCACTTTGGTGTTAATATAACAAGTGCTTTAACTATAAGCTCTCTAGCTTATAATATTTTTATGACTAATCATTATAAAAAACCTAGTATCCCTTTATTAAATAATACAAAAATATATAATGATATTAAACAAAGCTATTGTGGAGGTTATACTGAGGTTTATAAACCTTATGATACTAATTTAAACTATTATGATGTTAATAGTTTATATCCTTTTGTAGCCAAAAATGATATGCCAGGTACTAAGGTAAAATACGTTGAGTATTTTGATAATAGTCAATATAAATTAACAGATTTATTCGGATATTAGATATATACCTGTTGTCTATCAAACGAGAAGGAAAATAATAAGTAGCTAATCTTCTTTTCAAGTCGATTCCACTACCTACGAATCCTTTTAGATATTCAATTCAATTAAAAAAACTAGTCTAACATATTTCTATGTTAATTGGACTATATCTTCAACTATATAACTACATAGTTGCAGCACGTGTAGTCTCTGAGGGCTTTCATCTATCATAAATATATATATATTAAATACATGAAATTCCCTGCTAATTGTCTAATCGTCGTAATGCATTGTAAAATTAGATGTTCTAGCATATAGTGCTGTATAAATATCATATCACTATGATAAAAGGCCTACAAATGGAATAAACCTAAGAAATGTTGAGGGAAGAATGTTAAATTAACCCCTATAAATAATATTCAGAAGTGAACTTTTGATAACATCATATTATAGTTTAAACCTAATATTTTTGGTATTCAGAAGTATCATCCACTAAATATTGCAAATACTGCACCCATACTTAAAACATAGTGGAAATGGGCAACAACGTAGTAAGTATCGTGGAATGCTGTATCTAATGCTGCATTAGCTAATAATACTCCACTTACGAATAAAAAGATCATTAATCGAATATACGCTCATAGCTAAATATATAACCATTATATGTACCATTTATTTTAGCATATTTTTTTATAATACTATGATTTATATTTAAAGCTCTTTGAGCATCTGTAACTCCTTCATACTTACATATAAAATTTTTATTTTCATCATATACAAATATTCCTTTTTTAATATGACTATTATTATTAATATTTAATATTAAATCTTCAGCCTCTTTAGAATTTCAATTAGCTATTAAAGGAGTATCTTCTATATTAAGAGGTAAATTAGTAAAATATCATTCTCCTCTAAAAATAGTTTTTTCTTTTATATTACTAATTATAGTAGAATGATTAGATTTTATTAATTTAGCTAATGTTGCAACAGAAGGATAAATAACTAATAATTCTTTAAAAGAATTATAAACATAAACAGAATATTTTGAATTAGCTTCAATCATTCTTACTTTACTTTCCATAGAATGGTTTTTATTGTAAAAAGGATTATTTTCACCTGTTAAAGCTTTAGCTATTAAACTTTTAGTTATTTCATTGTGTACTCTATTTTTAGCTAATTGAGATAAAAGTTCTTTAGTTTCTTTTGTATGTTTATAACCTAAAGAAGAATAACCTTGCTTTAATACGTTGTAATAAGGAATTACAGATGTAATAAAGTCAGTTTCTCTAATTGTTAAATATTTAGCATCTACATATTCTAATATATATAAAGTAAAATTACTTTGATCATATTTAAGTAAAGCCTTTACAATTGGCATATTTATATTTTGTCTACTTTTTAAAAAAGCTTTGTTAAGATAATTTTTCATCCTAGAAGCTAAATTAATTGAACTTCCTACATATGAATGGTTATTAATGTTATTAATTAAACAATAAACACCTGATTTATCTTTTTGTTCTTTTAATATTTTAGATCTATCTTCTTTAAAGTTATTATAAACAAATTTAGGACTTAAATTATCTATATTATCTTCCTTATTACTAGAAGATGAATAATGACGAATATAATTTTTATTATGTAAAGTTAATGATTTTTTATTTCATGGACTATATCTTCACCGGCTAACCGATGGATCACGTGTAGTCTCTGAGGTACCTACTAGGGAACTTATATGTACCCGTTGGTTACCTGCTGATTGTTCAAAATTATACATTGTCACTGGTATTAAATAAATTCCTAGTAGCATAATTGTTAGAAGTTCCCAGCATATGGTGATCTTTAAAGGGAGAACTAAGTGGATTATTAATCCTCCAATTGTGAACATAAATACAAATCCTAAAGCAAATAACATTGATGATGTTAATTTTATAGAACCTCCATAGCAAGTAGCTAATCATGAGAATATTTTAATACCTGTAGGTACAGCAATAATTAATGTAGCTGCAGTAAAGTAAGCTCTAGTATCAACATCTAAACCTACTGTATACATGTGGTGACTTCAAACTATAAATCCTAATATACCAATAGACATCATAGCATAAACCATACCTATATAACCGAATACAGATTTGTTAGAGTTAGCTGATATAGTTGTACTAATTATTCCAAAACCTGGTATAATTAAAATATAAACTTCAGGGTGTCCGAAGAATCAGAAAAGGTGTTGATATAATATAGGATCACCTCCTCCAGCTGTTTCAAAGAAAGATGTATTAAAATTTCTATCTGTAAGTACCATTGTAATACCACCAGCTAAAACAGGTAAAGATAATAATAATAAAACAGCAGTAATAACTACAGATCATCCAAATAAAGATAATTTGTGTAATTTTATACCTGGTGTTCTCATGTTTATAACTGTAGTTATAAAGTTAACAGCACCTAATAAACTACTTACCCCTGATAAGTGTAGAGCAAATATAGCTAAATCAACACTAGGACCACTGTGACTTTGTATTCCAGATAATGGAGGGTAACAATTGCATTAATAACCTCATATTTTTAATTGACAATTTAAAATTAATTATCAATATATATATATTCAAAATACTATCGTTATTTCCATTATTCTCATAATGGTTTGGACTATACCTTCATCCAAATACATTCTAATTTCTATCTTTTTGATGTACTAGAAAACTTCCATTTAATTTAACTTTTCTCATAATTCTTATATTATCTCTTATTTTACCTAATTTTTCATAATTACCTTTGTGTTTTACAAAAGATCTTGCTCAAATTCTAAATTCTACAGCTTTCATACCTTTCATAGTTTTACTATAATAATCTATTATATTGGAAATAGCACGTGAATTTGTAGTAATTACTGTATAATATGTTGGTTTTTTTACAAAATTTATACCTAATATAAGAGATATAGCTTTTAAAACTATAGGATCTAATTTTTGAGTTATTTCAAAGGCATGAACTATACGAGTTTTATCTTTACTTACAAGATAAAAACTACCTTCTGCTTCAGTAAAACCTATGAGTCAATATTTACTCATTACTGATTTAGCATGATTAGTATCATTAACTTCATATTTTACTACACCTCAAGCAGGAGATATAAAATTCATAGGCATTTGTTCACTTTTTAAATTTAGTAGTAAATTATCTTTCTCTTTTGTAGATAAACTAGGATTTTCTAGTATTTCATATGCTTTTTTAAATATTTGATATGAAAAATATTTACTAGTTAATAAAGGATATTTATCAAATATAGGTATAATTGTAGAACCTATACTTTTTCTATCTCTTATTCTAAAATCTGCTTTATTACAATCAGAATCTACGTAAACTGAACCTACACCCAATTGTTTTTTAATAAAATATATTGCTCTTAAGTTATAAGTACTTTGAGTTAATTTAAAAAAAAGAGTTCATTTACCTTCGGCTGATCTGATGACAGAAAAACTTCCATCACCATCTGTAAAACCGACTAATCATTGATGAAAGTTATCTTGGTTTTCATTATACTTAAATCTATTGATAGATCTAGAATGATCATATAATTTTATATCGTTTGGATGCTCTACATTTAGTCTCTGATGGGAATTTAACATTAATATATATTGTTCCCAGGCGTATTGTCTAATACTTATATTTTTAATAAAATTATATAAGAATACTATTAACGTTCTTACTACTAATAACAATAAAAGTGAGTAGTTAATAATACAAGCTATGTGAACTATCAGAGTTTCACGCATCGAGTAGAGTTTTATTGCCTCTAAGTTACCAAAGAGCAACACCTTATCCATTAAAAGTGTTCAACCTGTACCAGCTCCTCCTTCTATACATGCAGATAATACTAATAAAATTAAGCTAGGTGGTAATAATCAGAAACTTATATTATTTAATCTAGGGAATGCCATATCTGGACCACCTACTAAAAGAGGTAATAAGAAATTACCAAAACCTCCTATTAAAGCTGGCATAACCATAAAGAAGATCATTAAAATAGCGTGAGCTGTAATTATACTATTATATAATTGGTTATCAGCTATATATTGAACACCTGGACCACTAAGTTCCATTCTAATTAACACTGAGAAAGCTGTTCCTAATAAACCAGAGAATAATGCAAATATTAAGTAAAGAGTTCCAATATCTTTAGCATTAGTAGATAAAACTCATCTTTCCATGTACATTGATATTGAAGAAATTAAAGTATTTTGTTTCATATAACTTTTATTGATTTTCTTTTTTTTTTTTTTT
>JAGKRZ010000177.1:0-46511 GCA_020002355.1 Intubia oerlemansii | reverse complement strand
CTCCCCCCCCCCCCCCCCCCCCCTCCTTTTTTTTCTTTTTTCTCCTCTGGTCTGCTTCGTCTGTTTCATCTTATGCCCATCTTTGAATATCTGATGACCTTTTTCTTTTTGCCCTAGGTTCGATGTTCAAGCTCCCATGCTTCCCATTGCCGCTCATCCTAGCCAGGCCTGGGCTGGGATGTGATGTTGCCTCCCGTCTTGTTCTTTTTTTCAAGGCCAAAGAGTAAAAGTCCAAAGATGCAACTTTCAAGGTGAAACAATGGAGCCTCGTCTACATCGTAACCTACTCCCGTATAGGTACCTCATGTTCGTCTTGTACGAGAAAATGTTCCCCCCTCGTCCTCGAATAGCCGCCGGGCTTTTGCCGCTTCTGCGCTTTCTTTGAAGAAGGTTGCCCATCTAGCGGTGAGAGATGGGAGAGGTTGCCCGTATCGTCTACATGTACACTTGTGCACGAGTGCCCTTGTGCATCTCCCGTAAAAGGATCCTAATGGACGCCTATCTCGTTTCAACTCGACTGCACAAGTTTTGTCTGGTTTGTCTGTTTTGCCTCGTCACCTCAACGCCGCTGTCGTTTGAACCGATCGTCGCCGTGTATAAGCGATCACGTGATCAGACTCGGCATCTGTTCTCGGAGCCGCACTGTTGTGACCGAGTATTTTGTACTTTAAATTGAAAGTTGATATAATGATCTAATACAGATCCAACAACAGACTGCATAGTACTGCACAGTTTACTCCGTACGCCAATGGCGATTACAATGACGTAGTGGGGACTGACGTCTCGATGGCAGACGCCTGAAGACCCCATTTCGGCATCTGCTTTCTGCTTTCTGCTTTTGGCTTTTGGCTTTTGGGTGGCTACATACTCCATATATGACATATGTCTGCACTTTGTATTTTCGTACAGTCGAATACGCAATGCAACACTCCGACGGTGTTTGCAACGAGTGCATGCATTTTACATGTAGGCAGTTTATGCAGCTGTTATTGATTGTATTGTATTGTGCACCTGCCTTTTCTAGAGTACCCCGTAATTGGCAGCCTTTTACAGCAGAGCAGGCAGTTGCACACTGTCTGCGGCAGTCGGTGTCTTTTAGCGGGCACTAGCCAATCGCCAGGGGCGGCCCACGGATGACGCAATTCCACGTCTTGGCGGCGTTTGTTCTTTTTTTTTTTGGAGGGGGTTTGCGCCAGGGGATATGCGCTACTGCCGAGCCGCGTTGCGCCTTCTGACAGGTACAGACGACAAAGAGAAAAGAAAGAAGAAAAAGAAAAAAAAGAGAAAAAAAAGAAACTTTGTAGGATTATAAAAACAACCGTATGACGCCTTTTCAGCAGAAGATCAAGGTCAATGATGGAAGGAGCGACCGACGGTATTAGAGAGTATTCTATAGACGTAGGGCGTGCAGTATGACAGAACAACGTAAAACTCAAAAACGCAAATGTGTCATGCAGGGACCTACGGAGTACAGATTAGGAAGGAGAAGGGCGCGGCATTTGCTCGCGCCTTCCGCGTCCGTTTCGCCCCGGAGTGGGAGTGGCCAGCCTTGGAAGGACCCTGACAAATGCGGGACGGACAACATGTACGGAGTACATAGCGGGTCACCTCTCTTTTTTTCTTCTTAGCAGGCGTAACTTGATATATAAAACGGCAGGCGCGACCCATCCAGCAGATCTCGACATCAACAAACAAGCACCAAAGAAAATAACACTCAAATTTGCACCACTTTTCACCGAACGTCTCTCACCAAACTCACAACTTCTCCCAACCAAAACCCCACCCACCACCACCATGTCTGTCACCATCATCAAGGACGAGGCCCAGTTCAAGACTGTGCTCGCCAGCAACACCTTTGTCCTCGCCGACTTCTCCGCCGCCTGGTGCGGCCCCTGCAAGGCCATCGCGCCCCTCTACGCCAAGCTCGCCACCGAGCACGGCCTCGAGGGCAAGCTCGCCTTTGTCAAGATCGACGTCGACGAGGTCCCCGACGTCGCCAAGACCTACAGCGTCAGCGCCATGCCCTCCTTCCTCTTCTTCGCCAACGGCGAGCGCGCCTCCATCAACATCGCCCCGCGCAAGCCCGGCGCGACCCCCGAGTCCGAAGAGGCCGACCCGGCCTCCAAGAACGTCCAGAACCTCATCCGCGGCGCTGACCCCCGCGCCGTCACCGCCGCCGCCATCCGTCTCGGCGAGGCCGCGCGGGCATAAAGCAGGGAGGTGGTGGATGCGGAGTAGGGAGTTCCCAGAGAGGGGGATGGAGGGAATCCGTGGACGGACCCGGAAGATGGGGAATACAAGATACCAGATGCCAGCACATGGCATCCAAAAAAGAAAGACGGATACATACGGAGTTTTTTTATCATTATTGTTTTGCACTTTTGCTTTGGTTTTTATAGGTGGCTTCACACACCTCATGCATTCTAGCCTTTTTGCTTTTCTAATGCAATCAATATATTTCAACTCTGTTGACATTCTTTGACATGATAACAAAAACTCACAACAAAATGCCATCGTGGTATTTGAACAAAAGTAGGCTATGCAGGAATATGTAACGCAAAAAAAAGACAAAAAGACAAAAAGGCGAAATGCAGAAAAACATAAAAACGAAGAGGACATCATATCTTACAACAAATCAAATGGAACTGTCAGACACACTCCCTCTCATGTAATCACCCTTCCGCACCGGCTGCACTGCAACGTCTGCACACCATTGACGCGCTTCGCCTTGAAATCGCGTCCGCCGCACTTGAGACAGCACATCTCCTCGCCGTCCGTGTCCGTCCCGCCGCCCGACGTGCTCGTCATCTCGGAGCTCAGCCGACTCACAAACGACGCCGACCGCGCCAGCGACAGGCCGTGGCTGATATTCGATGCCCGTCTCGATTCGGCCGCCGTCGGCTGCAAACGGTCCGCGTCTGCGTTTGCGTCGTTGTCGTTGTCGTCATCGTCGCCCGTCACCGTAATCGTCGGGCCCACGGGCGCACCGACGCCGTCAGCGTCTTGCACCTGGACAGCTGGCGGACCATTCGTCGACTTCTTTTGGCTGGCGTCCGCGTCGTCACTCTTGGCCGCTCCCGACTTATCTTCGCCAGCGTTGGCATTGTTGGCATTGCTGCCTGACGACGTTGACCCCATACCCAAAAACGACGACCGCAGCGCCGAAATGTTCTTCCACCGGTTCAGGTTCCAGAAGCTAAAACTCGCTCCTGACGGATCCAGACGCAGCGTCTCCTGACCCGGCGCGGCCGAGCTAAAGGCCAGCGTCGGCGCCCGGTTCATGGGCTTCTTTGGATCGCCGTCTTCTTCTTTACTGCCGTTGGCTCGCTGCATCTCTTCCGTCTGGGCCGCCTTGATCGTGTGCTCACGTGGCACATTCGCCGTCTCCATGGCTGCCTGAACATCAAGCTCGTTGGTGCGGCTCTTGCTGAGCGGGGCGTCATTGCGCTCGGGTTCCGGCTCCACCAAACCATCTCCCACAGCCGGCGCGGTCTCGGCTGGTCGCAGCACCGGTGCCGCTGTAGTTGCTGACGCGGTTGCTGCCGCTCTGTTTGTATGATTATGATTATTGTTGTTGCTACTGCCACTGGCCGGGAACTGCGTCGTCAGCGGCGAGCTCGTGTAGGGCAGCTTCCGAGCATCGCTGGCTAGACCGCCCGTCATGCCCGACGGCACACGGGCCGCCTTGTTGGGTGAAATGGACCGCTCATTGCGCACAGCAGCACTGCCTCCAATCAGCGAGTTGGGTCGACTGCTGCCTCCTTCGATGCCATGCCGCCAGCTGTTGATCCGATCCGATGCACCGCCCAGCACCTGGCCCGTAGCCAGCATGCTTCCCGGATGGGCTCCTGGATGTCCTTGCGGCAGCGAGAGAGACCCGCGTCGCGACTGGGCCGCACTGCCAGCACTGGTGCGCGTAATGATGCTACCACTGCGCCCAAGAATGCTCGTGCCGCCCTTGCGTCCAAACGTTGAGGCCGTGTCCCAGCTTTCATGCCGCCGCTTGTTGGCCGCGCAGTCCTGCCGGAACACCTTGATCATGCCCGTGTCATCGCTCGTAATGATAATGTTGCCGTCATAGTGTGTCGACCGCCGAAGGTAGGCAGGCGACTCCTCGGGCCTGGCGCGCTGCGGCACGGCTGGCAGCACGGGCGGTGCCCCCGCCGTCGCTGCTGTTGTGTCGCTGCTCGACGGGCCATTGCTCGTGCTCGCCTGCGACGCCAGCGTTTCTTCCACCGACATGAGCGTAATGGGCGGCGGGTTGCATAGGTCGTAGATCGGATCGCCCGATGCGCCAAGGAGCTGTCTCGTTGCCGTCGGTGCAAAGATGGCCGTCGTCACCATGTCCTTGTGCGCATCAAAGGACTCGCAGGGGTGCCGATCCTTGGTGACGGTCTCGCTCGAGCCAAAGCTCCAGATAAACACCTTGCGCTCCTCGCTGCCGCAAATAACATACTTGGCTGTGTCATCAAAGTTGGCCGACAGCTGGCCGCTCGCGTGCTCGTGGCCCTTGAACTTGACGTCCACCGTTTTATCACGAATGTTGTAGACGCGCACGCGGGCGTCTGTTGAAGTGACAAGAAGCAGGGTATCACCAGGCCGCCCGCCTGTCCGCGGCGGCACGATGGACTTGAGCCCCGTGATCTTGCTGCCCTTTGCATTCTTGCCGCGCGAGGAGCGCACATGGATCTGGCTCAGCAGCCTGAGACCCTCGGTCTCCAGCAGGTAGCAAAAGCCATTCAGTAGACCGGCAATCGCCAGACTGCCGTCGGGCGTGAAGGCCACGGCCGTGATCATATCCGAAAGCTGCGCTGAGTAGGCCACGTGCTTGTCGGGGATGCTCCAGAGACGCAGGGTCGCGTCGAGAGAGCCGGCCAGGAAGAAGCGGTCGTCCTTGGGGTGGAAGGCGACCTTGCTGACGAGTTCTTTGTGCTTGAAGGCGCAGAGACACTCGTCGCGACTGATGTGCCACAGCCGCACCGTCTTGTCCATGGATGTTGACAGCAAAAAGTTGTTCTTGCTCCAGCTGAGGTCGAGGATCTCGCCGGTATGGCCCACAAACTCTTGGACGGGCTTGTCGAGAAAGACGGGCGCACTCAGACGCTCGCCGTCGCCGTTGCCGTTGCGAGCCTCTTGCTCTTCCTGCGCACGGCGATCTTCCGGCGTTGATATGACCTGCCAGACGCGGACGATGCCATCCCGTCCACCGGCTGCCAAGTACTTGCCGTCCGTGCTGAACTCGGTGGCCCAGATGGCGCCGCCGGTCTGCATTTTCTTGCCGCCCGAGGTCGACAGCGTGACGGTGGGCAGACGGGTATCGGTATGGGAGTCCGGCGGACGCGTGCCGATGAGCTCCTGGGCGAGGAAGACTCGGTCAAACTCCTTGGCCTTTTTGTTGTGCAGCTTCACGCTGATGTACCGCGGCGGCTCTTTGTGGCGGGGGATAAAGCCGGCCGAGTCGATATACGACGAGAAGACATGGGCGTTGGAGCCTTCGACTCTGACCTCGCCAGACTCGGAGGCATAGTCACTGGCATCCTCTTTCTTCTTGCTGCTGCGCATGCTCAGACGGCCGAGGAATCCCTTCCTGCTGTTGTTAGACGTCAAATTCTATTCTCCGCCCAGAGGGCTTCCTCTTTTGCCCGCCCTTTTCTTGATCACATACTTTTTCTCTTTGCCTACATCGGCAAACTGAGATGACCGCCGACTGGGAGAGTCGATCGTAGGGGACGACACATCTGGGCCGGGGCTGTCGGTTCCAGGATGAGACCTCAGCTTGGAATTGCGGCTGGGATCTGTGTTTGTGCGTAAAAGAATGTGCTGCACGATGAGTGCGCGGGACCATTAGCCAATGCGGGCCAGACGCAGTGTATATATGCAAGTTCCTCCATGCACAAGACGCGGGACATGGGGACACAAAAACTAGAAGCGGCTGCATGGCACATACCTGAGACAGCGGGTCAATAGAGGGTGCATTCACAGAAGCACCGCTGGGCGGCAGCTGCTGGGACGCATCTTTATCTTTACTGACAGGCGTGGGAGAGCCTCGCTGCAGCGGCAGCTTGGTCTGTGGGCGAGTAATGACCGTCTGAGCAGTCGCCGCGGACGTTGGCGTCACGGCAGAGGTTGGGCGCGCGGGCGTTGTGTGAGAGGGTGTAGCCGTTTCGACTGTGGCTGCAGAGTAGTGACCATGTTAGCTTCTGTGAAAGTCTCTCTGAACATGACAAGAGAAGAATGCAAGCTTTTGCAACGAAACGCTCCATTTTCCCTGCCTGCCTGATGGGACGCGTACACAGCCCCCGCTTGGAAGCCGGTCGAGCACATTTTACCCTCAGTAGGACATGGAAGAGGGAGAAAGAATGGGCGTCTAGAACGCCTATCATGGTGATGTGCCCCATGTGAAACACATGTTGCCGGCAGCACCGGCGGCATTGGCCAATGAGGACAGACACGCCTGAGAATACTTTGTGCAGCAGGGTCCAGACGACAGCACCAAACGACAGCGCGCATGTAGTGTAAGTACGTTGGAGACTGAGCACTGTCCCGAGTACAGTCCGAGCCCGACAGAAGAATCGAGTGCCAGATGGCAGAGCACAAGAGGATGACCCAATATAGCTCCAAGACCCGAGAGGGAAACAGTGCTGCCTAGTTGGCCGCGTATAGCAGCACAAGGGGGGCAGATTCAAAAAGGGAAAAGAATAGTGACCAAAAATATAAAAAAACGAAAAAGAAAAAAAAAAAAAAAACATGGGAATATAAAGGACCCAAAATGGCATCATAGCCAGAGCTGCATCCCTGCTCCCACATACCTTGAAGCTGGCCGCCCGAAGTCGGCGGTGTCTGTGGAGGGCGATGGCCGCCGTTGGGCGTCGCCATTGATACTGCTGATACTGCTGATACAGTTGGTGCTGGGTTGGGCATGTTGACGTTCTCGGATGCGCCAGCCGCAGAGTTGCCCGTTGAGGGCGCAGGCGAGGCTTGGCTGCGAAGCATGTCAGACGCAAGGATGTGCTCGTTGGAAGGAGGACCCAAGCTGGGCTGCATGGCGTCGACGGCAGCAGCCATTGAACAGCAATTAATTGGACTGTAAAGTTGAGAGGAAGCGGCGCTGCTTGTCAGTCCGCAAGGTCCTGGCACTGCTCAAAGGCAAACGCCCGGCATGGGGGCCGTGTTCGATTCGTGCAGAACAGCGCGGCGAAAATGGGCGCGCAGAGGGTGTTTGTAAGAAAAGAGGAGGGTCGATTCGTATGCCGGGTTTGGTGCGCTTTGCTCGTTAGTTCCTTTGCTTTTGCGCTTTGTGCTTTTCCTTTTAGGCGCGCGAGTCGCAGTTGGCGAGGAAGAAATGATGCGGTAGGGCGCAAGGGATGACAAGAAATGCGACACGCGGAGCGGCCGAGCTGCCGGGCTGCCGAGCTGTTGAAAGGGCTGTGGCCAGGAGAAAAAAATAAGAGAAAACGGAGGCCAAGAAACGACAAGGAACGAAATGGGGCGCAACAGCCAAGAGCGAAACGGGGGGGTTCTCCGCAAAGATGTGACGTGACGTTTTTTTGTTTTGGGCTTGGCTGGCACCTAAAAGTGCGAGGTCCTGCAGAAAAAAGGTTTCGGCGGAAGAAGCTAGGAAACCCAATAAAATGCGATGACGGGTTGTTCACGACAACGGCTGTCGCATAGGTACACTGGATTGCCTGCAGATGGTGGAGGCTGACAAGAAGAAGAAGAAAAAAAAGGAGAAGTCCAGGGGAGCCGAGGGCTAATAAAAAAAGTGGGAGAAGGGCGGAGAGCGTAGAGAGGGTAGAAAGGGTCGAAGTGCAGAAAGGGGGCAGTCACGATCGACAACGCAACAAGACAAAACAAGAGGAAAGAGAAGAAAAAAGAGAAGTCGCGCCCTGACAGCTTTCTACAAAAGGAAATTGCGAGCCGGTCAGCGGATTCCCTTCCAATCCCAAGGTGGGCAGGAGGGCAGCGGGATAAACGGAAAGACCGTCTTTTGCAGAGGAAGGCGCAAAGAGCGTCCAAATCGGGGTGAAGGAAGTACGTATTCCCCGAGCCTACCGCATGACGCCGCAGCATTTGCGCGTTACTCGTGGGTACGGCATGTTACAGGGTATGGGGAGAATGAGCAAAGAGGAAAGAGGAGATTGTTCGCCCCAAAAGGCAACAATTCTTGGGAAATACATATTCGCCTGCAACGGTCCTTTTGCCTGTCGATAGGTCATGATTGCGCAAGTAAGTTCTTACTTCATCGCGATGTTCAGTGCGGAACATTTTGGCAAGCGATGAGCTGTTCTGTGGACGGGGAAGGAACGTGCTCCGCGCCTTCCGCGATTCTGCACGAATGGCCAACGGCCTAGAACAGAAAGGCAGGCGCGACCCACAGGAGCTTTCGGCGCAGTTCTCATTGGCTGCACTGCAACCATAACGACAAAACACTCAAATGGGAACAAAGAAAACAAGTTGAGAAAGATCATGACGTCGAGTCTATTTTTCCAAGACTTTTTCACTTTTTACTGTTATTTTGCCCCATAAAGATTGCCTTCCATACTAATAGACTAATAGGCGCAGGGGAAATAGAAGGCGCTTCTTTTGAAGGCGGCTGACAAGGCCAAATTGGTGATTCGTGTGTAAGGAAGGCACAGAGTACCTTCTCCGTACTTTTTGTTGCCGTTCTGGGAAGGAGGGGTGGGCTCTACCTGCCGTGCTGCCGCAGCCTTGCAGCAGCTTCCATGCATGAAGAGAAGGTGCGATGGGGCACTGCAACGGTCGCTCTTGCTGCATATCTCTCGTCGCTTATCTTTGTATCTTGTTTCTCCCCAGAGTTTTGGCAAATACGCTGCAATTGACTTTGACATTATATTTCCATTTCCTTTCGACGCCATCTCCCGGCCAAACACCGATGGAAATAGACGACAAATCCATGTGCGGTAGCGGCGGGAACTACCAACCTAGTTCAAGAGCGCTCCTAGGTTCTCTGTAAGTCGGTTATCAAAGCTGCCCTAGCACGGGATACCACCGCGCCGTCAGCCCTACGGGCAGGTCTATCGCGCTCTGCTGACATCCAAAAATAGGCCGCAGGATCTTCAAGCAAGGATCCGTCCCCCGAAGTGCCGGCTGGTCTCTGACTCCGAGAATGCATTCACCCACCACCACAAGACCCTGCATAGTGCGAACTCGACTATATCTCCTCGATGCAAGACTGTCCTTAACGGACGCCTTGATAAAAAAATAGGTTATACCACATTGGTGAGTAGGAGAATAAATGAAAAGTTTTAAACACTTTGTTCGAGATAATCATATGGACATGTTGGTTGTGAGAGGTTTAAGAGCGTGTCTACGAGTAAATCGTTCAAGGTTTCAAGGGTTCAAGGGTTGATGTGCATAATACACGTATGCATAAACAACATCGGTGCATCAAGGAAAGATTATCATTTAATTTGAAACTGAATATCAGTGAAGACGTCGAAATAAAAGCCGACCCATGAAGAGTTGCGAAAACTTTGCGCGGATAAGAAAAGGCAGCCCACTGACGTGTTACCATTATTAGGTAGATACACAGAAAACATTCAAACTCTGGTTAGTAGGATCTCGAGGATTGAGGCGTCTACCCCGCTGGACGCAAGACACATGGATAGCGCGTGATTGGATGTAGCTTTGCCACGTCAACGATCACACCACAATTTGTCTCGCATAGCTAGGCCTAATCGTAGTTGCCCAGCAAGGAATTGAGGCCGGGGTCATAAGTTGGCGGGAAGGTAATTAACGAAAAGACATGGGCTGGGGGTTGACACCAATGCTCACAAAGATTTTATCCCTTTGGGCGTTGAAACCAAGATCGCTTTCCTTAAAGACTAAAACCTTCTTCCATGTTCGATAGACTTCAATCGACTCAATCTCCAGGAATTTCTCTCCTCCTTTAGAGGCTCTAGCATCATTCCAACGTTAGCCCGAGACCATGTCGAGCCGTGGCGGACAAGGCCATCGAGGACGCGACCACGGAGGTGGCCCAGGCGGCCGAGCGGGAGGCAGATCTGGAGGCAGATCTGGCGGTGGATATGGCAGCGGAACCGGCGGTAGACCGGCCGGTGGTGGAGTCGTTGGTGGAGCTACTGGCCCGGATGCGGCGGTCACGAAGATCGAGGATGCCCTCCAGCGGAAGCAACCAGGCAAGCCGGACCCCAAAGCCCCCTTTCCCGGCCGTCCGGGCTACGGCACAAAGGGCACAAGCGTCGTCCTCTGGGCCAACTACGTCGAGCTCACGGCACCGACCCAGCTGGTCCTACACCGATATGACATGTCCGTGACGCCTGCAACGACCGGGAGAAAGCTGGCGCAAGTCGTCCGTCTGGTGCTGGAGGCACGCGAGCTTTCGCCGTACAGAGACGACATCGTCACCGATTTCAAATCGACTCTCATCTCGCGGACCAAGCTGGCCGACCAAACTATCACCGTGCCATATCGCGCCGAGCTCGAAGACGAGCCGCGCGCCGGCGCCACCGAGTACCAAGTCCAGCTGCACTTGACCAATACTCTGGCGGTGTCCCAGCTGATGGAGTATCTGACGTCGACGGACGTCTCCGCCCGCTACGACGAAAAGCTGCCGATGATCCAGGCCTTCAATATCCTGCTCAACCACTACGCCAAATCGTCCAACCACCTCGCCACCATCGGCTCGGCGAGGACCTTTGACATGCGGTCGAGGACCATGGATCTCGGCCACTGCCTCGCGGCCATGCGCGGCTTCTTTGCGAGCGTCCGCACGGCGACGGCGCGGGTCCTGGTCAACGTCAATGTGAGCCACGCCGCCTTTTACCAGACGGGCCCTCTGGACAGCATGATCGAGGGGTTCGATATGCAGAAGGGCTTGTACAAGCTCGAGGTGTTCCTGCGGCGACTTCGCGTCCGGACCACGCACCTGGCGGAGAAGAAGAACCGACGGGGCGAGGTCATTCCTAGAATCAAGACCATATTTGGCCTGGCGAACAAGAATGACGGACACGGGTTGGCGTTCCCTCCTCGGGTGTCTGCTTTCGGCGCAGGGCCGAAGAATGTAGAGTTTTGGCTGGAGGCAAACCAGAAGGGCGGCAAGAAGGCCGGCCCCGAGACCATGAGCCAACCTGCAGCCGCCAGTGGCGGGCGGTATATCAGCGTCTACGACTTTTTTCTTGACAGTGAGCGACACTACCTCGATTGGTATTCAATATTCAACTTGCCCCGACTACCCCGACTAACAACCGGTAGCATATGGCATCCGAATTGGGCGCCCGAACTTGCCCGTCATCAACGTCGGCGATCGGGCCCATCCGGTATACCTGCCAGCCCAAGTCTGCCAAGTTCTCCCGGGCCAGCGCGCCAACGTCCAGCTGGACCCAGGTCAGACTAAGAAGATGATTCAGTTTGCCGTTCGTAGGCCGGGCGAGAATATGACGGCCATTACTGCCGAGGGACTACAGGTAGCGGGCCTGTCATCGAACACGAACCCCCGACTTGTAAGTATTTCTTTTTCTTTCTGCTGATTCTGATGCGTAGCACACAGTCCGCTTACGCCCCCTCCCTCCCAAAAAAGGGCCGGTTTGGAATGACTACTTCGTCCACCTTGATCACCGTGCCCGGCCGGGTTCTTATCGGTCCAAGAGTCGTCTACAGACAGAACAACCAAGCGCATACGATGGGTGGCAGCTGGAACATGGTGCCCAAAAACGCCCCGAGCCTCAAGTTCAACACCGGAGGAAGCATTCACAAATGGTCGTGTCTGTACATCGCCATGCCGGGCCTGTATCCGCGTGCACACAGCTTCTCCCCTGATGACCTAGGCCGCATCATCGGCCAGTTCGTCGATGTCCTCCGCGACTGCGGCATCGCGGTCGGCCAGCCGCTTGCGCCGCAGCGCCTGCAGCTGTCCGACATGGACGACGCGCGGCTCGACAGCACTCTCCGGGGCGCGGCGGCATCGCAGCTGCAGCTCCTCATCGTGATCCTGCCGGCAACGCCCATCCCGCTGTACAACCGCATCAAGCAGCTGGGCGACGTGCAGCACGGCATCCACACCATCTGTGTCGTGGGCGACAAGTTGGCCAAGGGACAGGACCAGTATCTGCGCAACGTTGCGCTCAAGTTCAACCTCAAGCTCGGCGGCAGCAACCAGCTCGTCGAGAAGGGCCGCCTCGGCATTGTGGGCGAGGGCAAGACCATGGTCGTCGGCATCGACGTGACCCATCCGTCGCCGGGCTCGTCGTCGCGCGCGCCCAGCGTCGCCGGCATGGTGGCCAGCGTGGACGGCGCGCTGGGCCAGTGGCCGGGGGTCCTGCGCATCCAGAGCCGGGCGCGGCAGGAGATGGTGGCTGATCTGCAGAGCATGCTCAAGTCGCGCCTGCGCTTGTGGCTGGATAAGGGGAAGAATAAAACCCTGCCCGAGAACATCTTGGTGTACCGCGACGGCGTCTCCGAGGGCCAGTACCAGCTGGTCGTGGACGAGGAGCTCCCCCTGCTGCGCGCCGCCTGTCGGGACATGTATCCGGCCGCCGACCAGGCCACCGACCGGGCCAGGGCCCTGCCCCGCCTGACCCTCGTCGTCGTCGGCAAGCGCCACCACACGCGCTTTTACCCGACCCACCAAGGCGACGCCGACCGCTCGGGCAATACAAAGCCCGGCACGGTCGTCGACCGCGGCGTCACCGAGGCCCGCAGCTGGGACTTTTTCCTGCAGGCGCACGCTGCCCTGCAGGGTACCGCGCGACCGGCACACTATTACGTGCTGCTCGACGAGATCTTCCGTTTTGCGGGCTCGACGGGGTCGGGGTCCACGAGCAGTGCACCCGTGGCGGACCGTCTGCAGGACGTGACGCAGAGCTTGTGCTACACGTTCGGCCGCGCCACCAAGGCTGTGAGCTATTGCACGCCCGCCTACTACGCCGACATCCTGTGCGAGCGTGCCAGGTGCTACCTCGCCAGGGTGTTTGACTCGCCGGGTCACTCGGCGGCGTCATCGGTGGCGGCAGGTGGGCACGGAACGGGAGAAGCGGACGTAGGAGCGGACGTTGGCGCGGACGTTGGCGCGGCGTCGCAGCAGGACGTGCAGATCCATGACAGGCTCAAGGACAGTATGTTCTACATCTAAGGAGTGCGGTGAAAGAGACGTCTTGTCGTTTTTGCGTGAAGAAGAAGAAAGATATGTATCAGGTAAAGGTAAGGGACGTACGAGGAGAAAGGGGCTAAGAAGGAGTTTATATACGATGGTGGTGGGAAAGTGCTTGTTACTTGTTTCTTGTTTCTTCTTCTTCTTCTTTTTTTTAATAGTATTCTCAGTCATTTTGTTTACATTCACCTATATTCCTGCGCCAACCCACGACCATGGGCAGCGACACAAGGACTCTTAACAGAGAAAATCGCAGCGTTCCCGAATCCGATGCGTTGTCTTGCATTCGTAGTTCTTCCGTTCTTCCGTCTTGGGATGAGACAACCAAACAAAAAAAGAGTCCCTCCTGTACTGTAATTCATGTTCCAAGTATGTGGTTGTCAGTATGTGGGCAGTATTGTGCCCTCCTTGAGAAAATAACACCCATTCCAGAATACCACAGAATATCACGTCACTCTGCCCATTGTGTACGCGTGATGGCTGATCGCTGACCACTGTTTGAAAACTTTATCGGGTAAACATTAAAAGGCGTAAACAATTCATGGTAGACCCAGCCAAGTCGTTGCCGGCTGTAAACGATGTCGCCGACTAAAAAATACACCGTTTATCGCTTGAGGTTTGAAGAAATCGTTTCTTATTGAAAATACAAAATAAATGATCGTGTTCCCGGCAACGTAAAGCCGGATATGTGCACGAGGTCATAACATCGTATACCCCATACTCTCTCAAGCTTATTCTCCTTATTCTTCCACTTCAAGTCTAGAGTGCAGTGTATCCCCCAAAAAATGACAAAAAAAGATGCGTCGGCCGGGAATCGAACCCGGGGCCTGTCGATGGCAACGACAGATTTTACCACTAAACCACCGACGCTTCTGGAGTTGTTAGAATGTCACGACGAGATTCAGTCATGCTTCCTGCACCAGAGGACGGTTTGCAAGTCTAAAGTATTCCACTTTCGCTTCTTTTCGAATCACTTTTCCACCTGGCAGCTGCTACTTCTTCATGAGACATCATTCATGACTAATTAAGATTATCGGATACAAGCCTGTGTCAACGCCACTTTCCATCGCGGGGCCGTCTCTACATGAATATTACTGCCTCTACTCTGGAGGCTCCGTCGCCGACGCCAAGTCAAAGACAGCCGTCCAGAAGCTGTTTTGAAAGTCCTCAGTGAGCGTCGGCATGGCAAAGATCCGGTTGATCTTTTCCGAATCTGCCTCGAGGTTGGCGGCCAGAATGGCATCCGTGTCTGCCGGAGCGGCACGATCAATGTCCATGCGATCATCGACAGCAGACGTCGGCGGCTGGAACGGTGCATGAGCCATGGCCGCATTCATCGGCGCTGCGCCCGGCCGGTCGGTCATCCAGGGGCGGTTTCCAGCACCTATGCTGCCAGAACCTGTCTGCACGCCGCCGCCACGACCAAACGGCCACGGCCGGCCCAGGACCTTGGTGGTGTACCAGACGCTGATCAGACGCATCTTGTCGCAGTGGTTGGCCAGCAGCGTGCGATTGTACAGCGGCGGCGCGAACCGCTGCTTGCGGCCGACGTACTCGTCGGCCTTGACATCTGTATCGCTGCCGACACCGCTGACACCGTCGCTGCCCACGAGCGGATCGGGCGGGTGCGTCGCAAAGGCGTCGCCGGCGGCAAACTGCTGGGCGAGGCCGTGAACGAGACCGCCAAAATCGACACAGCGCCGAGCCTGCGCAACATTCCACACGGGGTCGTTGCTGCCAGCACCAGCACCAGCACCAGGGCCGTCGTCTGTGCTGCCCGGTGTCGAGGGGACGCCGCCGCCAAAAACAGAGGATGCATCGTCGCGTCCCTTGCGGCCCGTGAGAAGCTGTGTCAGCGTGACGAGGGCAAACGACAGGTGGGCGCTCAACACGAGCGGCATGACGCCAATGACGGGCGCTGCCACCTGGCTAAAGGTGTCAAAGATGTCCTTGGCAGCCTGGAGACAGTTCCAGAGCATCTCTGTGAGCAGGGCGCAGTTGGCCGACGACTTGGCTGACCCTGCTGCGGCTCCTGCTGCGGCTCCCGCTGCCTCTCCCGAGAGAGGGGGCGAAAACGAAAACGACGAGGCCGTGCCGCGACGCGACCAGTCATACGGTCTGTCATATGACCTATCAAACGGTCTGTCTGATGGCCGACTGGTGCTGGCATGATTGGCAAAAGCACTGCAGGATGTGCGCCAATAGCTGACGGCGGGCGAGTACAGCCGGACGAGCACGGCGTAGTACTGGATGTGAATCATCTGGTTCGTGGTCCACGCGTCCAAGTACAGCGACATGCGCTTCTTGCCCGGCGTCGCCGTCCTGGCCGTATCGGCAGCCTGCGTTGCCGCGGCGCCCGCGGTGCGCATGATCCCGTCGAGCTCCTGGCGCAGCGTGGCCATGTGCATGGCAATAGCGCCCAACGGCAGCCGCGGCGACGGAGCATCCGAGTCTGTATGGCCCATAGGATGACTCGCAGGATGGCCCATGCCGGGCAGGGGAGCATCGCCGTCGTCCGTCTGGGCGTCGTATTCGTCGTCGGGTGGAATGGCAGCGGTGATGCGAGCGGCGACATGCTGCATGCGGACAATAGCGACAACGAGAACATCCGAGGCGAGACGGTCGGGGCCGGCGATCAAGCGCTCGCAGGCGCGCTCCATGTACGCCGTAAAGGGCAGGACGGGCGCGCGGTGAAAGAGCGACGAGGCGACGGTGCAGACATAGTAGCAGCCGAGCACGGCCCGCAGATCGTCCAAGGAGCGACGACCAGCGGCGGCCACCATGGTGCTGCTACGGTTATACATGTTAAACATATTGTGAGGAGCCGAACCGGGCGCGTTGGCCGGTGGAGCACGGTGCAGACCGAGATCTTGGACAAGACCGACGGCGAGCTGCAAGAGAGCCGTGATTTTGGGGTCGCTAAAGAAGCCAAAGTCGAACCTGAAGTGTTAGGGCGAAGAGTGATGGTGGAAAAAGAGGGGAGGTGGGAAGGACGTACCATCCAGCGTATAGCAAAATCACCTGCAAGAGCTCGACGCTCTTCTCCTCGTCGACGACGACACGCTGGGCGACCTGCTCGCGGACCCACCGCTTGGCATCGCGCTGGACGTGGCCCGGCTGGGGGAGCACGATGTGGACGATGACGCGGAAGAGCAGCGGATGCGTCTGGGCGAGCTCGCGCGCCGTCACGCCCTCGGCCAGCAGGACAAAGGGATACTGCGGCGCATAGGCGTGGCGGTAGGTGACGAGGGCGCGGTCGGCTTCGGCCAGCGAGACGACCACGCCTGGAGAGATGTCGATGTGGTCGGGGGAGATTTGGGGTGGTGGTGACTGTGGTTGGGCATTTTGCGGGAACTGAGATGATAACTGATTTGAAAACTGCGGCCGGCCCAACGACGGCGGTGGCGGGCCCAGCGGCAGTGGAGGAAGATGGGGGTGGTTATTACTGTTCCCAGTTCCTGCATTGGCGGACTGAAATGGTGGCAAGGCGGTGGACGAGGAAAAGGATGACGGCCGTGTGGGCGATGACGGTTCGCCGCGCAGCATCGACGACAAGGACGGTAGCGGATGTGGTTGCTGTGGCGGTTGTTGAGGGAGTTGTTGAGGAGGTGGCGATGGCAGGGGCTGTTGTTGTTGAGGGGGCGGGGAGGGCAGCGGCTGCTGCTGTTGAGACTGGTGAGACTGCTGCTGCTGTTGCGACTGCATGAGAGGCAGCTGGTATTGCGCGAGATGTGGTGGCGACCTCGAGACGGACCGGTGAGTGGACCGCTCGTCATACAGAGGATGCTGCTGTGCAAGATGGTGTATCGACGGAAGAGCCTCGGATGCGCGAGGGGAGATGCTCGTGGCTGTGCGGGCAGCGCCGGCTGCTCGGTCGTGCGCCAGTCCACCGGATGGTCCTGATGGTGTCGGTGATGACGCATCCGAGTGGTGCATGATATTTCCAGAAGAGGAAGGATCAGCGGCGGTATTTGCTATTGTTGCTGCTGTCGTTGTTGATGGTGCCGGCACTGGCTGTTGCGAAAGAGTGGGCGATCGGGTGCCAGCCCGTCTCGGTGACCGCAGAGACGAGCGGCTGTGCTGATTCTGGTGATGGCTTTTGCTGGAGGACATGGAGGCCGGAGCTGGAGCAATCGTCCGAGGACCAGACGTAGTTTGTGGGGTGCCCGATGTGCCCGATGCGCCTGCTGAAGATGCTGATGTAGCTGCCGATGCTGATCCTGATGTTAGTGCTGATGCGGCCGCTGCTGCTGCCGCCGCCGCACCTCCTGCACCTCCTGCCTGTCCACGCTGCATCTGTTTGCTGGCCGTCAGCAGCGACATGATGCCGTCAATCTTTTGCTCTAGCTGGCCGACGCGCGTGGGGTTACCACGGCGCGGGCCGCGAGGCTTGAGGCTCGGCAGCACGCATTCCGATTTGCTGCGGGCGCATCGCTCGCAGGGTGCTTCGCCCGGTTCCGAGAGCCAGTTGCACTTGA
This sequence comes from Intubia oerlemansii, assembly GCA_020002355.1. Taxonomy (NCBI): domain Eukaryota; kingdom Fungi; phylum Ascomycota; class Sordariomycetes; order Ophiostomatales; family Ophiostomataceae; genus Intubia; species Intubia oerlemansii. The sequence continues at coordinate 28,904 of JAGKRZ010000177.1, read as the reverse complement.
GCTTGGAGATGCTGCAGCGGGCACAGGCGCGCGGGCGGAAGCGGGGGACGCTGCCGGTGCTGGTGGTGTTTCCTGTGCTGCCCGTGTTCTCGGATGCCGTCCTGTCCTTTTTGTCTGATCGCAGTGGAGTGGAGAGTGTTGCTGCCGCCGATGGTGTAGTTGGCGAGGCTGGTGCGGCGGATGATGCCAAAGACCGTATTGTGTCACCACTCGAGGATGGAGCCGAGACCGAGACCGAGACCGAGCCCGAACCCGAGGGCGAGGCAGCGAGACGGTCGCCGACAACGTCTGGCGGCATGCCCAGCGAGGCGCGCATAGGCTCTGCGACGATGTCCATGAGGAAAGGACCTCGCGTGTAAGGTGGTGCCGGACCAAAAGGAAGGAGTTGTGTAAATGCAGCAATATGTAGAGGGAGGGATAAGAAAAAGGCCGAGGCTGTTTTGTAATAATCGACGGAAATGATATGAGAAAGGGGAAAAAAAAAGAAAAGAAAAGGGCTCAAGAGGAGAGAAGAGAAGAGAAAAGAAGAAATGGAAATGCAAGCGCCAAGTCCATTTGCGGAGGTCGATGATACGAAATGTTTAAGGGAGGTAATTATAATAGCGAAAAGTTGCTGAGCGTGACCTTTAAAAGATACCTTGTATGGTAGGTCCGGTCATTCTTTATTCTTTTTACGACGTAATAAAAGAACGAAAGAACGGAGGCTCGCGAAGCCGAACGGACTAGGACTGTGCAAAGAAGTGCAAGAAAGTGGAAGAAGTGGAGCGTGGTTGACAATAAAAAAGGAAAAAAGGGTAGAAAAAAAAAAAGAAATTCGTGCGCGACGTGAGATATGTACTCGTACGGAGAGGAAGACTCGACGAGGGGGAAGAGCAAGAGGTAATTAAATGGCAAAAGACGGGGGGGGGGGAAGAGGGAAAAGATAGAGCCCGAGGAGGGGAGGGGGGCAACCTTGGAAGGCAGACGAAGGATGGAAGGAGGAGAATGACCCCCCCGAATAACAAGAAAAAGAAGAGGCGTAGAAAACGGTAATATTAGAATGGAAAGAAAGGTCTTATTGGATCTTCGGAGGAACCATAAAGATCCGAGGGCGCGAAGGGCAGAAGCTTTTTTAGAAGGGGGGGAGGGCGTTGGTGGAAAAGGCGCGAATGATGTAAGTGTCGAAGTGACAGGAAAAGGATGGCAAAAAGAAGTAGGCGAAAAAAAGGAAGTTGAAGAGTAGGTAGGCTTTCGCGTGTTTGCCTGAAATAAGACGTCGGACAGGAGGCCTAGGAGGCAACAGAAAAAGAAGACCGAAGATGGAAGACCACAGATGGAAGACCAAAGATGGAAGACCAAAAAAAGTGCGGGTACACGAGTAGATCGAGTCGAAGCACAGGTGTCAGAAAACGGACGGATACCTACCCAAGTAGGCAAAAAGGGAAAAAGAGGAAAAAAAAGATGGGGGTGTGAGGAGCAAGAGGAGGTGACCACAACGGCAAAAGAAACAACCTGACACGAGACGACGGGGGGACGACATGCCAGGAACATGCCAGGGCCATGTACGAAAATAGGCCATCCGAGGAGTCGAAAAGGATCTTCTTTTACTGTGTACTCCCTACCTACGAGTACGGAGGATTCAGGGCGATAAAAACTCCATGTCCGAGCCGGGAGAGTGGGATGTATCTTACTCCCGTAAGTTACGTTGAGTAGAGTACGGAATATATACAAAGTATCTTACTCGTAGTTTATGGGGGAGATACAAAGTACGGGAGTAGGTACGGCGGTATCCTATCTTGTCTTTGTAGTTACGAGTATTTGTTCCCGTTATTTTCTGTTCACTTCGGAGTGGAGTGTTTTTTGTTACGAGTCGCGCAAAAGAGACGCAGAGACACAGAGACGGGGAGCTGGGCGCCTTGAAGGGTCCGAAACGTGGAGAAAACGCCCGGACGGATCGAGCGGAGGTACAAAGTACATGTACTTTTAGTGTACGGAGTACGAGTAAAGGAATACAAAGTACTTTAAGTACCTACTTTGTACGGAGTAAGATGCAGAGTACGGAATACTCCGTACATGGTGGGCGTTTTGCCTGTTTCCATATTTTCTTTACTCCGTGTTCTTCCCGCACACTGTCTCGCCGGCAAGAGCTCGCCGGAGAAGACACGGGCTTTTTTTTTTTTTTTTTTTTTTTTTGGCGCATAGGATACGGCATGGAATGCTACTGGGTGCGGCTCGGGCATTGTGTGCCTATGTAAGATTATGAGTACATATTTCGTACATGTATCTCTTACAGCCGCGTATGATGCTTGCACGGGGTTCCGTTGCTTCTGCTACTCCGTGCGCTTCCCGTGCAACAAGGCCAGCGCAATCAATAACAGCTGTCATTCGGACACGAAATACAAAATACATGATGACTGAATCATGTTCATCCGGCAACGTTGGAAAGTCGATCTCGGCTCGGTAGGCAAGACGAAAATGGTCCGAGGGAGGAAGAAAGAGCACAAGAATAAGGGCATACGAAATAAAAGAAGAAAAGCACAAGGGCAGCCTTCAATCTTTCACGAGTACTGAATACTGAATCTTACTCCCGTACCTCTTCCGTACATGTATTCCGTTCTCCATAGCTACTAATTAGCGTACTAGTCTGTATTAGTGTACTGGGCGCATTAGCGCATTGTCGCCTGTCTGGAGCATAGCGTGGTAGCGTGACAGCGGGCCTTAGCATCCTCGGAGTTAGCAGGACAAGTGGGGCCGAGGTGCACTTTTTTTTGTTTGCAAAGGTGCACGGTGAAGAACGGCCGAAACGTAATGGAGCCGGCAACGACGACATCCGAAGCAGGGGTAGTGAGGAACAGACAGAATGAGACGGAATGAGACAAGACGGCAGAGGACTGTACGGTAGACCGTAGGATGTCGAAAGATGACAGGATAAAAGGGGAAATCTAAAAGGAGGCAAAGGAGGCAACAAGAGACAAAAGGAGGGAATAAAATCCAAAACTTTCATGGGGGCATGATGCGGAATCATGCAGAACCAATAGGGAAAGTTAGGTGGACGCCAAAAATAGGCCGACAACCTACAAAGCATGATAGCATCCTATGACAAGCAACACTCAAAAAAGAGGCTCGTGAGACGTTTCTGCCAAGAGCTGCACCAACCGCCCACGGTTTTTTTTTTTTTTTTTTTGGTTTTCTTCCGCTCCCCCAGATTTAGCGCTGGGCTGCTTATCCAATACTCGTAATCCCCCCCTGAATCCCGCCGGGTTCGGGCATTGCGGCTGCTAGTTTCCCCCCTCTCTCTTCTTCTCTGCTCGTTCTTTCCTTCCTTCTGCGGCAAGTGGTACATACCGCCCTGTTTGGCAAGATATAAAAATTCCTCTCTATTTTGTACATACTACCAGCCTTGGTGCCCCGTGCCCTGCGCCCCGTATGCCCGTCGGAATGTATCTTACGACTTGGACCGAATAAAACGAAAACGGTGACGCAAAATAAAACCGAAAATGAAAAGGGGACGAGGGAGAGGGAGCGTCGCACAGAACGCATGAATGTAAAAGGGCGGAACGGAAAAGACAAAAAAAGGCAAAAAAGACAAAAAGAGACATAGGCTGCACGAATACAACAAAAGCGCACGGGCAAAGTTGCCCTGAGCCGAGAGTTGCATGTAATACCCCCGTAAGATACATTGTAAGATACTTTGTAAGCCATGCAGAAGATACAGAAGATACAGGATGGGAAGTGACAAAGGTCGTCGGCTGGTACGAATCCAGCCGAACGGCCGACGGAGACATTTATTTTGTCAGTAGGAGATTACAACGTAAGAACAGTAAAATAAAAGTATCTCTCACTCTCCGCGTACACCAAAAAGACAGGCAATGATCCGCGAGCACAAAAAAAAAAAGAAAAGAAAAGAAAAAAAAAAGTAAGATCTCCCCACTTTTCAAATCCATTCTATTATCTTTTCCCCCGCTCCCGCCCGAGGGCACCAATCGGTTCTTTCCGTACAAAGTAGGTATCATACAGAAAGAATGGCTGACAGGAGCAAAGTTGAAGAAGAAGAGGTTTGAAAGTACGGAGTAAAGCGTTGAAAAAGGTACAAGTGCAGAAATGCAGAAATGCAAAAAGCGCAAAGGGGACAGGGAGGCACAAGTCCGGCCGTGTCGGATTCTACTCTGCACGGGCAACACGATGTACTCCCCGAAGATTCTTCGAGACATGCACCGTACGTATCTCACACTGGCATACTCGTACACGCAATCTAGTCTCGTTACAAAGCAGTGTTTGGAACTAATCGTATGTCAACAGGGAACAGGGCGTATGATTTGATGACTGGCGCCGAGGGAAGCCCCACGGAGAAACATTGAATGCCCGGGTTTTACAATTTACTTTGGTTTTCGTTCATCCATCTTAGGTAGTTTTTGTTTTGTCCGGGGGGGTTTTTTTTTTTTTCCTTTCATTCATTTTCTTCTCCTCCACCTAGTAGATACCTCCCATATATTCTCGAGACACAACGGAATTTGCAGATTCGGGATTTATTTATTCACTTCGTGCTTTACATACTATGGTGGTTATCTCCATGAACACCACCTACCTACCGGCCTTTGCGATGGACTCCGAACCGCCACCCATCAAATGACAATCTGTCGGGCACAACGAGACAACGAGACAACCGAATTTCCAATCAAATGATGCCCTCGGATACCAGACGACGCGTTGTGGCAAGACTGGAAGCAACAGCAGTCATGGCCATCTAGGCAAATCAATGGTAATGCATGTCAGCAATGTTCATCGCGGTCTTGTATTCTGTAGCCACCCGAACAGAAAAATCACCCACCTTCTTATACGTGTCCATGGCCTCTTGGTGCTGCTCCGGCGTCGCGCCCTCGAGGTCCGGCCGCTTCCAGGCAAAAATGTACGTCACAAACAGGTCGCTGGCCTCGCCGCTCGGACCCTGGCTGATGACATTCTGCACCGTGCTGCCCGTGTCCGGCATGCTGAAATCGACGCGGCTCGGCGCCATCTCCGTGCACACCTCGTCGACGAGCTTGTCCTCGGCGCCCTGAAAGGCCACCTGCCGGTGCACCGTGCCCGCCTCGGCGTCGTCGCGGACCACGTGGCACTGCACAATGGGCGCCACAAAGTCGCCCGGGTGGCGGATCTTGCGCTGCAAGGCGCGGAACAGCTGGTCCTGCGTCAGGACGGGCGATGTCCCCGGAGGATTGGCCGGGGCCGTGTGCGCATGGTGAAAGACGGGGACGGTCATGATGAGGGGTGAAGAGGGAGGATGATGCGATGATGATGAAAAAAGGAGACGAGAAAGAAAATGAATATGATGGACTCTCGACTCTGCTCAAGAACTCCCTTTTATATACAACAACACCGATATTTATACGGATACGGCAGCTTAGCCTCACGCAACATAACGCTTCAAAGCGTGCGGGGGGGATTTCGAACCTTTTGAGAACTGGGCGAGGTTTCGACGCTTTGCAGGACGACGTTCCGATTTTGCTGTGGTTCTGGGGAAGTCCGACAGCTTCGGGCACGTTTTGTGGATTGGAAATCGAGTTGTACGGGGGAGAGTGTAGGTAATGAGCCCCGACTCTGGGCATACGTAATTGCGTAGAAGCTTGGTATAGCAACAGAGACTGGCCTACCACGTTGGAGGCAGGTAGGCACACAGTTTACACGTGATGATCAGGGCGTTGGCGAGGAAGGAGCGATGTACAGTGCACATGAGATCTGACAATAAGATCTGCCTGGAGGTGTGATGACGCGATTACATAATACAAGCAAGGCAGCCACACGAGGCTGAATAGGACTACAGAGTATGGGAGATCAGCATGAATATGCAATTGCCCATCTGTAGGGGACACACGCTCGCTGACGGCTGCCGTGGAGTTGATGATTCGAGACTTTTTTTTTGCCGATGGCCGACGGCCGTGTGTGTAGCAAAGACAAAGAAATACAGAAATACAGCCCGGTATATCTTGTATAAGCTGCAAGAGGTGCAAGCGATCATCAGGGCCATGACGTTGATATGCCTAGGTATGGTGGGGCACGGTGGGCAGCCGGTCGCGTTGCACGTCTTTGCACCGAGAAAATGAAAGACAAAGAAATCCGTGAGCTTCTAGGAAAAACACCGCGGGACTGCTACGAATCTTGTAAAAATATTGTGTGAATGCTCATTTTGCGAGAAGAAAAACGTGATAGGTTTGGAATTATGTATGCAAATATTGTCCATATCAAGAAGGTGCGACCAGTGCGGCCCGTGCGACCAGTGCGATCGCATTCCGCGGGAAGGAGCGATGGAGCACAAGCACAAAGCTTTTTGGAAGCTTCGAGCTCCCGGGGCCTAGCCTGGCCTGGCCTGGTGCTTCCCACAGTGGAGCTGCTGAAAAGCCCACAGCACACACAGCACACATAGCACATAGCCCGCACTGCTGGAACGGAGAACCCTCCCTCCCTGTGTGCGCGAGCACCTGCTGTTTTCGGCCTTTTTTATCTTTTTTTTTTTTTTTTTTTTTGGTGGACCTCGTCACTATTGCTCAGCTTTTTCAGTTTTTCAGTTAGGTTCACAGCGTCCAGTACGGTCCTTCCATTTTTTTTGCTATTCCAACCCCACTACGTCTTTTGCTCTTCCCCCGCCACCCCGGTTCTTTTTTTAGGGTGCTCTTTCTGCCTCCCTCTGGTTTCTCTTTTGGCTGCCTTTTGGGCTCTCTCCCTCTGTCTCTCCTCTGCACTACCAGTTGCCACGTTCCCGTTTTTTTTAAGGACCCTCCCCGCTCTCACACTCCTCCCTCCTTGCCAACCTGCTCGCAAACCTGCTCGCACCTCTTTTCCATTTATTCGACCCGGCAAGTTACATACACAAAAGCAACGACAATCACACGACACAAACGCCATCTGCGACGTCGTCACCTGCATTTAACTTTCCGTGCCTCGAGCTCTTTTCGCTTTCCGACCTGAGTCGACTTTACCTTTTGCTCCACCTCGCCCTCACCCTCGCCCCTCACCAACATCTCACCCTCTCCCACATCATGGCTCCTCCGCCTGCTGCTGGCCTTCCGCTCCAGGAGCGTGTGCTGGCCCTCGCAAAGACGCTGCAGTGTATGTTTTGTCGACCGTGATCATGGTCATCGTCATCGTGTTCCTGCTAACATTCATCCCCTCCCTCCTCATAGTCGGCTGGTTCGTCGGTCACCTCACTTTGATCCTGTGCACGCTGCGCTACTCGTTGTCGTGGATTCGCTTCAACTACTACTCGTTTGCGGCCCGCTCGTCGTACCGCGTCGCTTTTGTCGCCGCTGCGGCCACCTACGGCATCGTCGTCTACAAGACCTTCAAGGCCCGCGCCAAGGCCGGCCGTGCTCCTGCTGGTGCTGCCGGCGCCATTGGCCTGCTGACCGATGAGAACGTCCAGTACCTGCTGATGGCTCTCGTCTGGCTGTACTCGAGTCAGTACATCCTGGCCATGCTGCCGTACACCATCTACTCGGTCTTCCACGTCGCCACCTACACCCGCACCAACCTGATTCCCACGCTGTCGCCGCCCAAGGCTGCCGCTGCCCCGACGGATGGTGCTGCTGCTGCATCGGCACCGGCTGCTGCGCCCGCTCACCCCCTTGCCGACGCCATTGGCAAGTTTGTCAAGCAGTACTACGACTCTTCTATGTCGATTGTCGCTCTGCTCGAGATTGTCCTCTGGCTCCGTCTGCTGCTGTCGGCCATCACGTTTGCCCGCGGCTCCTGGATCCTGATCGCCCTCTACTCGGCCTTCCTGCGCGCCCGCTACAGCCAGAGCTCGCACGTGCAAAACGCCTTTGCTCAGATCGAGGCTCGCATCGACAACCTGACCGGCGCCCAGGGCATGAACCCGACCGTCCGCCAGGTCTGGGACCGGGTCAAGGCTGTTGTCCGCCAGGCCTACTCGGCCACCGACCTGCAAAAGTACGCCGGTGCCCAGGCTCCCCGCAAGACGCAGTAAAGCGGCAAGCGATGTTGGGCTGTCAACAAAATTTCAAGAGTATGAAGATCAGCCCATACACACACGCACCAACCCGCTTGGGCTCGAGATCTGTGTTCTTGGCACGCCAAATGACAAATACCGAAACTGTTCCAGGGCAAACAGACACTCGCACCCTCACACCCACCCACTTTACAACTCTTTCCCACTATTTCACACACATTATACCAGTGCGTGAAGACCACGGACACCGCCGTGGCTGACACGCACACACACACACACACCCACGTACGAGAACGACACACGCACGGACACGGACACGGACACGGACACGGACGACAGATGACGGACGATACCACGGAGATCGGAAGGGGAAAGGATTAGGTTGGGAAGTAGGCCTTGGAATGGCCATGGTTATCAAGAGACCAAGGAGTAACAGGATAGGATCTGGCACAGCTTTTTTTTGGGAGAGTTTTGTCAGATCGTCAGGAGGTGTCTCTTTTTCATGTTTTACCCTATTGGCTTTCACAGTTTTACTTTTTTTTTTTGCTTCACGGGCAGGTTTTCCACGTTTTCGCCCACCGTTTTCTTTTCTTTTTTTGTGGTCTGTTTTTGTGGTCTGGTTTTTTATTCGGTGTACTTATTTTTTCCAATTGCATTGATTTTATTGCGTCCTTTTCTTTTTTGGTAATGTTTTCCAACCTTGCTACCATGGAATATAAAGTTGCTTTGAGGTCATGGACTGTGTGGCGTAGGTACTTTTTGCTCTTGTGCCAGCTTTTACCTGTACCGGGTTGTCCGAGGTACAAAGAGCTCTCCCATTTTAGCGCTCCCTTGCTGTGTCAGTAAGCGCTAAACAGGTAGCTTCAGCTTCCACTGCCTGGGGAATGACGTCGTCCACTTTATTTCGAGTTCCAGGGCCCAGGGCACACTCCACATACACCGCAATCTCAGGTGCTCGTGTACCTTGCATACTTGTACTCCTCTTCATACGGCCGCCGGTTTGTTTACTTTGTCCATTCAACCTCACCATTGCCTCTGCCGTCGACATGGCCTCCTTTTTACGGCAGATTGTGGCAGGGCCTCGTGCACCTCACGTCGAGACGGGCCTCGATCTGTGCTATGTGACACCCAATATTATTGTCACGTGAGTTCCCAATGCTGTGGTCAACAAGCCATTATCATAAACGAAATAGTCCTGACAGTCAACCTGACAACAACAGCTCCGGTCCATCGGCGTCGTATCCAAAGATTGCCTACCGCAACCCGCTGCACCGACTCGTGGCCTTTCTCGACAAGCGCCATGGCGACCGCTGGGCCATCTGGGAGTTCCGCGCCGAGGGCACGGGCTACACCGACGCGGCGGTCTACCACCGCGTCCATCATCACCCCTGGCCCGACCACCATCCGCCGCCGTTTCGACTGGTGCCCGTGATCGTCAAGGAGATGGAGGGGTGGTTAAAGCCGTTGACTGGTGCTGACGCCGACGCCGACGCCGACCCCCCCGCCGGCGTCGCCGTCATCCATTGCAAGGCCGGCAAGGGTCGATCCGGTACCATCACCTGCAGCTACCTCATGGCCGCCCACGACTGGTCCCTCCAGCAGGCCCTCGACCGCTTCACGCAGCGCCGCATGCGGCCCGGCTTCGGCGCCGGCGTCACTATCGCCTCGCAGCTGCGCTGGCTCGCGTATGCCGACCGCTGGGCGCGTCACGGCCGGCCCCCGTACGTCGAGGGCGCCGTCGAGATCTACGAGGTGCACGTCTGGGGCGTGCGCGACGACGACGACGGTCTCAGTTTGTCGGTTGAGGGGTATGTCGACGGCGGGCGGCGCATCCAGACGCTCCATACTTTTTCTAGGGAAAAGCTGTCCGTCGGCGCCGTCGCCCTCAAACCCGCCCGGCCCATCCGCGTCCCGTCGCGCGATGTCAATATCGCCCTCGAGCGTCGCAGCCGCACCACGGCCCGCGTCGGCCTGCCTGTCGTCACGTCGATCGCGCACGCCTGGTTCAATACCTACTTTGAAGGCCGCGGGCCCGAGCAAGGGGGCCGCCCGGACGAGGCGGGCGTGTTTGCCATTGACTGGGACGATTTCGACGGCATCAAGGGTCTGCGGCAAAAGGGCGGCCGGGCCGTCGAGAAGATTCTGGTCATGTGGCGGGCGGCAGAAGCAGCAGGGGACACACCCCTCGATGGTACAACATCGCCCAGTGGAGAGGCGGAAGCAGAGACAGAGAATACACCCGTGGACGGCACACCCGTGGACGGCACAACCTCGCCCGGCGCTGCATCTCCCGAGGCTGCGGCGACTGACGACGAGGAGGCGTCTCTGGCGGGTGTCAAGACGAGCGGCCCAATGGGCGAGCCGCTGGAGAGCACACCGAGCCCGAGCCCCGTCTCGAGTCCGCCGTCAGCCGGTACAGCAGGTGATGCGCCAGCCGATGCGCCAGGAAATGGGCAGCCTGACGGGCAGCCTGATGGGCCGTCTCAAGGGAAAGAAGACCGGCACGAATAACAACCAAAAAAACAATGACCAGGCTGTGCCCAGAGCCTTAAACCTGATATTTGACTCATCGTCCCCATTGTCTCATCATTCCAAGAATTCTCATGCATCCCTTTTTTTATTACGTTCCTATTAGGCGTCGGCATGTTTGAGCTTGGTGTTTCAGAAATAAAATTCAGACAAAAGTATTGGCTCCCGCCAAAGACTTCCAAGACCTGTCATGCCGTCATCCTGCAACCCAACCCAAAGATGCAGAGTGGTAGTCCCCCGTAGTCATAAAACCGGGCATATGGAACGCTGTCGAAATGATGACGTGGGTACCTGGCGGCGCCCCGCGTTTCTTTGCGCCGAATGGAACTAGGTACCTAACGTACTAAAGCTTCGCCCTCCCCACTTAAAAAAGCCCGCTGTCGCGCCTTTGTTTTAGCGCATCGGGAGCTTCCACAGCGTCTTTTCCCCGCGACGACCCTATCTCACGACTTTTTGCTTTTCTACCTTTCTCACATTTACCGCCTCGCCAACTTCCATCTTCCATATACACCCACACAACCCCGACATGACGACCATTGCCTCGCTGCCGCGCATGACGGCCTCGCAGCTCGCGGAGCGTCTGCTGGCCGCGCCCGGCGCAGACGCCAAGAAGCTCGTCGTCGTCGACGTGCGAGATGATGGTAGGTGAAGACGGCCAGAGCGACAAGAGTCATGTTCACTCCTAACTTCTAGACCACATCGGCGGCCACATCAAGGGCTCGCTTCACTACCCCTCGGGCAGCCTCGACGCCACCATGCCGACCCTCGTCCGTCGTCTCGCCGACGCCGACACCGTCGTCTTCCACTGCGCCCTCTCCCAGCAGCGCGGCCCCAGCGCGGCCCTGCGCTATCTCCGACAGCTGCAGTCCAAGCCGGCGACCTCGACGACCCCCGACGTGTCCACGAAACCCGCGCAAGAGGTCTTTGTCCTCGACCGCGGCTTTGTCGGCTGGCAGGAGACGTACGGCGAAGACAAGCGTCTGACGGAGAACTACATCAAGGACTTTTGGAAGCGATAGGTGCTGGATGTCGGGTGTATGATATCTGATTTTTTTTTGTCCTTTTTTTTTATATAAAGATCTGGGAATGGGGGATTACTGGGATACCATATAGATATGAATATACGAAATGCACAAAAGAAAACGTAGGGAAAAACATTTGTGCGCTGAAAAGCTGGCAGTGATACGCAACGATGGTTTTGCATATGCGATGCGACGAGGTCATATGGGAAGTATGCGAGCAGTCATTGGGAGTAAAACAAAACTTCTGCCCCCAAAAAGAGGAAGCATCGCGACAAGAGAATCAAAATATATAGGTAGACAAGGTAGACAAGATCGTCATTGATCTTTATGGGTCATCGACGTTGCACGCCAACACGAAAAGCCGCTAAACGGTTAGCACTGTTTTTTCCGTTTAGGTAGTTTTGCCGGGCACCATTAGCGGTTAGGTAGATGGCCGATCATGGGCGCGCGCTGCGTGACGCCAGGGGGGTTCCACAGCAGCAACAGCGGTCAACAATGTTCTCTTGTATGGAGTCAACAGCGGTTTTGAAGACCCCCACCAGAAAGACAGACGACGAAGCCGTGACGCGACAGACTCCCTTCAAACATCGAACTGCCCAACGATGCCATGGCCGCGCCGGCGTCCACGCTGTCACGGACACGCTCTGGGCGCGCGCCCAATCAGCAGCGGACGGGTTCTGCTCAGGGCAGTCATGCTGTGAGCGAGAGACCACCGACGACAACAACATCTTCGACAACAACAACACCACCCCATCTCTCCATCTTCCTCACCAACCTCCGGCTTCTCAACTTTGACCGGCGACCGGACTGGCCCGATATCACGGCGCGCACGTTTGCTGCCAAAGATGCCGCCCATGGCCAGAAACGACGGATCCAGAGTGTCGAATGGGCACTCTACCACCTCTTTTGCCTCTGGGATCCCGTGGAAGCGAGGGTGAGGAGAGGACCATGTTCCTATTATATATATTAAATCTTCTGCTGACGTCCAGAAAATGCAATCGCTCGTCCCGCCGGCCGACCAGGTGCAGTCGGTCGCGCTGCGCGGTGCTCTCCTCCGCGCCCTCGAGCAGGCCAAGAAGAATGGCGTGCTCGGCCGCGACACGATCCTGCGCAAGACCATGCTCGACGAGTGCCGCGGCGAGCGTCTCGAGGAAGTGCTCGCCTCGTTCTCGTCGGCCGTCCTGAAGAAGGTGGTGGCTGACAGCGAGGGCGAGGGTCACAGTGTAGCTCGACGACTCGTCCTCGAACACCGCGGATACGCTGCCGACAACTCGCAGCTGCACGCGCTCATTCTCGCCCACCGCGCGTCTCTGCGTCGGCTGCTGCGCAAGAAGGAGACGGCGCGCGCGCGCTACAGCGACTTTGCCGAGCTGCTCGACCTCAAGGAGAGGAGCATTGCTAGAAAGAGGGTGGAGGAAAAGGAGACGTGTGATGACGATGACGATTATGACGGCGGCGACATGACTGATGAGGACTCCACCGCCCTCCAGCTTCACATGCAGCAGCTTGTGCGCAACAACTGGGCCGGCAGCGAGCCGTGGATGGACGCTCTGCTGTACGGCGACTCGCGCTCCCGCAAAGACGGACTCTTTTCCACCGCGCCCGACCGCGTCTGGCGTCGCGTCCAGGCCGGCCGTCTGGGCGAGCTCGAGAACAGCCATCACGCTGCTGGCAACAGCGGACTGCTGGAGCAGCTGGGCCGGCGCGTCGCCCTGCAGGAGGAGCGACGGAAGCACTGGGACGACTTTCGAGCGCGGATCCTGGGGCAGGCGTCGACGGGGCCAGAGATGACGTCCAAGGCAGAACGGCCAAGAGCCTCTGCCAAGACGACACAAAAGATTCAAAAGACCAAAAAGACGACAGGCGTCGACTTGGGGTTTACGGCGCACGATTCGCTCTACCCAGCCATCGTGGCAGCCTCGCCATCGCGCCAGGCCAACGTCGACGGCGCCACCGTGCACAACAGCGACTACGACACGCTCCTGCGCAGTTTCCACCGCGATCTGGCTGCCCTGGAGAAGCCGCAGACATCATCGACTCCGCTGGCGGCTCTTCTCCAGGCGCGGCGTGTTGCCCGCTCCATTCGGCCCGCAAGCAATAAAGACGACAGCCCGTCGGCGTCGGACGAGTCAGAGATTAGCGACATGGACGAGCATCCTCTGGTCGTCGAGCCGCCTGTCACTGGATATATCTCTACAGCTAGATCTGTCTCTGCCTCAACACCTGCCGCCAGCGAAGACTCCGAGTCGCCCACGCGCCGTCGCGTTCTCCTCAGCAAAAAGGACAGCATGACCTTTAGCATCAAGTCGTACCATTCCGACGAGGAGCCCGCATGGCCCCCGGACCTGTCGCCGCCGAAACTATCTCCCGCAAAACTCTCGCCTGACCATCCCCCGATCATGCCACCCGCCGTCCGAAAGCTGTCCGGCCAGATGGGCGGGATGAGCGGGCCCATGGCCATCCGTCGACGGCAGCAGTCGCCGCCCATTCGTGCTCTGCGCGCGGCACGGTCCACGCCGCCGCCGCCATCGTCGACACCTTCGACACCACAGCAGCAGCGAGCACCGTCGCCACAGACGCCGTCTCCCGACCGCTCACCGCCGCCGCCATCTCTGTCGCCGCCATCCGACGAGGAACAGAGAGATCAGGGAGAGAATCGGCCGCCCGCCGTAGTTGTCACACCGCAGCACATTTTGGATGACCCCTCGTCGCCCTCGCCGACACAGCAGCTGGCCAATGAGATCATGGCGTCCATGGACAATGCCTCGCCGTCGCCGGCCAAGCGTCCATCCCGGCCACGGCACACGCTCTCCCTGGCCGAGCGCACGCGGCTGTCCATGGCCCGCGCATCGCTGAGCCAGCTGCGGCAGGACATCAGCGACGAAGAGGATGATCCATATTATGAGCAGTATGATCAGTATCATGAGCAGGTAGACGCCGCATCTCAGGCACCTCAACCCCCCTCGCCACCCCCTCCCCCTCCAGACCCCGGCTATGAAGATCTCGTGGCGCGCACGCGCAAGAGCATGGCCGGGTTCGAGGCGTCGCGGCAAAAGGCGCAGATCGAGAGACGTCGGTCTCTGCGCAAGAGTCGGCAGTCCATTGGCAGTCTTTCCGCAGCAGCGGCGGCGGCGGCAGGACCGTCTACAGGAGGAGGAGGACCGTCTGCGTCCCATCTCAGCACCTACGAAGAAGAAGACTCGACCATGCTGGCCGAGGAGCTGATGGCCGGTGGTCAAGACGATGCCGAAGCCATCTTTCGCAGTCGGCCCAAGATTAAAATGAGTCCCATTCCGACCCCCACACGAGAGTTTGAGGAGTAGCAAGGATAAAAAATAAAAAAACATATTTACATTGATCTATCGTTTTCCCTAAACCATGGTCGTTACCACCCCTGCTTGGTCAGCTCCTTGACGCGCTGGACGGTGCTGCTGAAATCCGCCATGAACCGCGTGCGCCGCCGACGGTTGCGGATCGCCTTGCGCAGCACGCCCCGGCGCACGTGGAACCGCTGCGCCACCGTATCGCTGCGCACCTTGTTGCGGTAGCAGTTCATCTCGGTCAGGTTGAACGCGCGCGCCACGTCAATCTGGCCGCCCACGTACGTCGTCCGGCCGGTGACGGGCCGAAGACGAATCGTCGTGTCGGCCGACGTGACGGCAGGTCCCTTGCGGCCTCCCAGTCCGAAACCGCTGTCGCTGCCCCGGTGGCGCCGGTCGAAATCTTCGCTCGACCACATGGCCCACTGTGCCGGGTTGTCGGATTTGTACCGGGCATCGAGGGGATTCTGAGTCGTGGAGGTCGTCGAGGTGTTGGGGGTGTTCTGAGTGGCCTGGGGGGTGGACTGACTGCCCAGAGCGCTGACGGCGGCCGAGAGAGATGACGGGGCGGATGACCGCTGAGGAGGCCACGCGGGTGTTCTTGTCTGTGATGGTGGTGGCCGAGGCGGCGGGGGCACGGCGAGGCGGGTAGGCGTTGTGGAAAAGGTTCGTGAGGTCGTCGGGGTCATTGAGGTCAAAGTCATTGATCTCGAGACACGGGCAGCGCCCGTCATGGCGGCCCTTGTCATCCGTGGCAAGTCCATGTCTGTGGTATGAGTGGGTGTACCGAGCACAACAATGATGTAAAGGTCAATGCCTACTTGTTGGGACGGGCGAGTATCGGCTGTCGTCTATCGTCTGTCGTCGTCGTCTGTCGTCGGTCGTTTCGCGCTGAAGGTTCAAAACGCCTCCAAAAAGACTGGTAAAGCTAAAAAGTGGGTCACATCAAAGTTCGGAGGCGTGATTATTCCGACCCGCGCCTTCTGTACGAAGAAAGATACATGCACTTTGTAGCTCTCCTGCAGTAGCGCCTCCCCGCCATAGAAGCGCGCAGTAGCGCCTACATAGCGCCTGTTGGTTGGCGCAAAAGTGCCCCCCAGCCTGCTGGAACTCTTGCGAATCCCAGCTAGATTTCTGGGGCTTCGAGGCTCTAAAAAACGTTTCCAACTGCATCCAAAGCTGCATCCAAAAAGAGCACATCGCGACGCGGCCGCCCTTCCACGACAAAGCTGCTCTGTCGCCACATAACGGCGCGTCTCTTATTTGCGGCAGACAACCAGAAATAGCTTTCCCTCCCGCGACCCATCTCGACCATTGAAACGACACCAACCCCATTGGCGCATGACGTGCTGAGAGCCCTTTGACTCTCGACTCGTTTTGACTCTCTTTTGCCTCCTTTCATTTCTTCCCCCCAGATTTCCTCACATCGCCATCATGTCTTATCCATACGGTAGGCCCTTTCCCGATCCCGCAACTGCACAACTGGCATGCTAACCCTCAACCCTCTGCAGGCCACCAGTATGGCGCGCCGCCAAACTACAACGCGTACCCCGGCGCAAACATGGGATACCAAGGTGGTGAGTCGGCCGACAAAGACGGCAGACGACAATCCTCATCGTGATGACCCCTTTTCTAACTTTTGTTCAGGCCCACCTCCAGGCATGTCTACTGCTCCGGGTATGGCACCACCACTCGGTGGCACTATGGCTAATCGACCAAGCGGCATCCCCCCTTCGTTTCCCCCGTCTGGCAGTCATGGCGGCCGCGGAAGCTCCAGATACGGCTCTCCCGCGATTCGGCTCGGAGGGCATGGACCCAATGGGCCCAATGGTCCCAATGGTCTTCCGACAGGACCCAATGGTCTTCCGACAGGACCCATGAACGGCCACGCAAACGGTTCTCCGCTGCACGGACCTCCCACAGGACCTGGCGCTTCGTCTCTGCCGGCACGGCCCAACATGGCTCCGGCGCCGGGACATTACGGCGGCGGCGGCGGCGGTGGTGGTTGGCGTGACCACGAGCACGGCAATGGTTATGGACGGCCAGACTACCGCCACCCGGATCGGTACGGCGGTGGCGGTGATCGTGACCGGTTTGATCGAGGTGAGAGGGGAGAGAGGGGAGACCGGGGAGACAGAGGAGATCGCTATGACAGAGAACGAGACCGCGACAGAGACCGGGAAAGAGATCGCGACCGGGACCGTGACCGGGACCGCGACCGTGACCGCGGCGAACGCTCAAACGGCAGTCTCGAGCAGGCGCGCGCAGCCATCCGCGACACGATGCAGTCACAGACGCCTCCCAGCAACGACGACAAGCTGCGGACGATTTTCGTGCACAATGTGCCGGCGGGCGTGGGCGGCGAGGCCGGGCTGCAGCGGCTGCTGGGATCCGTGGGCCGGCTGCGGCGATTCGACACGGCCAAGTCGCAGCTCTCCGACACCAAGGGCGCCCTGTTTGCCTTTGCACAGTACGAGGACGTGGTCTCGCTGTCGGCAGCGATTGAGCTGTTGAAAGACGTCGAGGTGCCTGTAGAGAAGCAGGAGATGAAGGAAGAGAAGGAAGGGGAAGAGAAGGGAGAGAAGGAAGAGGAAAAGAAGGACGACTCCGAGATGAAGGATGCCGACAACGACAACCAGTACAACGACTTTGAGCGCGTCAAGCTGCAGGTGGCATTTGACCCCGTCAGTCTCGAGTACATCCAGGCCTACGAAGAGAAGCAGAGCGACAGCGCCAAGGCCGAGGCCAAGACGCGTCTCGACGAAAGTCGCAAAGCCCTTCAGGAGGCCGTGCATCAACTATTTTATCCTCTGCCGGCGGATGCCAATGTCAATGGTACCAAGGGCGATGCTGGTGCTGCGGCGGCAGGTGACAGCGGCTCGGCCGATGCTGCCCAGACGATCCCGACGGAACCTTCTGGTACGGCAACGACAGCAGCACAGGAGGACGAGCTGGCGGATATCCCCGCGGAGATGCGCGAGATTGTGGCTGCCGAGATTGCCTCGTTCCGCGACCGTAGCACGCAGCGCGACCGAGAGCGACTTGAGCGCGAGCAGGAGATGGAAGAACTGGAGCGGCGGCGCAACGGCGATTATAGCCACACAAAGAGTGGCAACAAGAGCAAGACGAACCGCGCGGCCAGTCCTTTGAGTACAAACCACCGCCGGCCGCGCGAGGACCCGGACACGGACGCCTCGGACGAGGAGCTGCACCGGCGCGAGATGAGACGGAAGCAGGCGGACGACGACAAGCAGTACCAGGAGGCGGAGCGAAAGTGGGCGAACCGCGAGCGGCAGAGGGCGGCGGCTCTGGAGCGCGAGCGCGACCGCGACGATGCCGAGACGGGCAACGAGGCGCGGCGTCGCGAGGAGGCGCTGGAGCGTGACCGGACATGGAAGGATGACCAGGCGGGCGATGTTACCCATCTGTACTACCGCGACCATGCAGCGTGGCTGCGCAAGCGCGACCACGAGCGGGCCGAGGAGGAGGCGCGCGACGAGGCGGACCGTCGTGCCGAGAAGGAGGAGCAGCGCAAGCAGGCGGCCGAGATGGAGACGGCCAAGGATATGGCGGATTCGTTCCTGGACCGGCAGGCTGAGGATATGCAGAAGGAGGAGAAGAAGAAAGACGAAAAGACGGAAAAGGACGAAAAGGCAGAGGTCGGTGGCTCGGCCGCCCCCGCCAAGGTCACCATCTCGTTTGGCGCGGCGGCGCAGCGCAACCAGGCACAGCGGCAGCTGCGGACGCGCACAGTGGCCGAGGTCGAGGGCCTGCTGGACGACGAGGAGCAGGACGAGTCGGGCGCGAAGCGGCAGCTCGTCCCCATCCGCTTTGAGCCGCTGGGCGACACGGGCCGCATGTCGGACGAGGAGCTCAACGAGGCGGTGCGGCGGCTCGTGCAGGAGATCCCGACGGACAAGGAGGGGCTGTGGGCGTGGCCGGTGCCGTGGAGCGTGCTGGACGCGCACGCCAAGATCATGGAGGACAAGCTGCGGCCGTTTGTCGAGAAGAAGGTGGTCGAGTACCTGGGCGTGCAGGAGCAGTTTCTCGTCGAGGTGGTGGAGGGCCATTTGCGCAAGCACGGATCGCCGGCCGAGCTGGTGGCGGAGCTCGAGGAGGCCCTGGACGAGGAGGCGGCCGAAGATCTCGTCAAGAAGCTGTGGCGCATGGTTATTTTCTTTACCGAGAGCGAGAAGAGAGGATTGCCAGCGTGAGGGCAGACATAAAGACCAAAAAGAAAGCAAATTGGAGTTTTGGACTTGTCTTTTTTTACTATTTTTTTTATTTTTAATTCTATTGTCCTTTTCAGCATATGCAATGTACAAATACAAACGATACACTTTCCGATGCATGCACAGTACGATGCATGAATGACAGGAATACAAAACATAATGCATTACAGTGTCTAATATAACCGATTGGCCGTGTGCATCTGCCGTGCTAACGGCACTATTCTTGCGCTTTACTGGGCTGTCGTGCGGAGAAAGCTGTTGGACCGAGGCTTATAAAATCCGGGGTTGATCGACAGTGAGATATAAAAAGACAAGCATTGTTGACAGTTCTTTTTGAAGTTACTCTTCTTTTAACCACACCCACTGCTTCCATCATCACCATGGACAAACTCGCTTCCCCTCCGCCGGCCGTGCCCGACGTTCTCGTCAGCGTCCCCATTCCTCACGTCCTCCTCGTCACGCTCAACCGCGTCCGCCACCTCAACGCCCTCACCACCGCACACCACCCCGCCCTCGACCGCCTCTTCCGCTGGTTCGACAATGAGCCGTCCCTCCGCTGCGCCGTCCTCACCGGCGCCGGCCGCGCGTTTTGCGCCGGCGCCGATCTCAAAGAGTGGAACAGCAAGCACGACGAGATAGACTCCAGGGGACCATCGCCCGGCGGCGACAAATGGCACTCGGGCGGCTTCGGCGGCATGAGCAACCGCTCCGGCAAGAAACCCATCGTGGCCGCCGTCAACGGCGTCTGCTTTGGCGGCGGCATGGAGATGGCCGTCAACTGCGACATGATTGTGGCGTCGCGGACGGCCGCGCGGTTCGCGCTGCCCGAGGTCAAGATTGGCGTCGTCGCCGTCGCGGGCGCCCTGCCGCGCGTCGTGCGCACGCTCGGCCGGCAGCGGTCGGCCGAGATGGTGCTGACGGGACGGGCGTTTTCGGCCGACGAGATGGAGCGCTGGGGCATTGTGAACCGCGTGGTGCCGGACGGCGAGGATGTGGTGCAGGCGGCCCTCGAGATGGCGGCGGCCGTGGCGGCCAACTCGCCGGACGCGGTGATCGTGTCGCGCGAGGGCATGCGCATGGGCTGGGACGGCATCGCGCCCGAGCTGGCGACGTCGATGCTGGAGCGCGGCCAGTTTGCGGCCATGAACGCGGGCGAGAACATGAAGGAGGGCGTGCGCAGCTTTGTCGAGAAGCGCAAGCCCCTATGGGTGAACAGCAAGTTGTAGGTGGTGAGAGAAGAAGGTGGGGTGGTTTATATAGGAGTGCATTGTACAAGTTGACTTTATAGCAAAGCAGATTTGAGTATATTCAAAATCGAATGGAAACTAAACAAGGACGCTTGAACGTATAAAAGCAGAAAGGAAATGCAAGATGCATGACGACCATGGTTTGAATTTCAAAAGGGCAAGCCGCCATTAAATTTCAAAAGAAGATCATATCCCCCTACAGAGCAGCAACAACGCCCATGGCACCGACAACGGCAGCCGCAGCCATGGCCACGGGACCCGTCTCGCGGACGACACCGCCGGCCGAGGTCTTGGTGCCGATGGCGAGAGTGCACGTCGCTATGGCGTTTTGGCTGGGGTCGAGATCCGTGCTGAGATGCGAGCACTCGGAGAAGATGGAGTCGATGTCTGTCGAGGCCGACTTGTACCACGACGAGACCTGCGTGGCATAGTCGTAGAACTCGCTGGCAATTTTGGAATCCTTGGTCAAGTCACAAATGTCGGCCACCTCCACAGTCATGACGAACTGCGCAAGCTCGGGTGCCGGCGTGGGAATGGATGCGACGACGCTCTCGAACTCGCTATAGCACTCCAAAGAGTTGGCGTCGTCGTCGCCGCCCAAAGAGGAGGGCGAGCCCGTCTGGCGGGCCGCGAGATCGCGGCGGACAGCGGCGTGGACGGGGAACAGTTCAAAGGCAGAGGCCGTGGCAGTCAAGGCCGTGAGGAGAAGGAGGGTCTTCATGTTGAGAGTCGGAAGTGAGTTGTGGTGAGATGTTTGATTTTTGATATTTTTTTTTGAAAAAAAAAAGAGGTAATAGACAGAACTTTGATGGCCTTGGGTGAGCAGGAATTCAAATAAAAGACACAGACAGGACAGGAGCAAAAGCAAGGCTTTATATGGAGCACACGAGAATCAATGCCAAGGCCGTTACATGCTTCTATGGGTATACGACATGCAATGGAAAGGCATTCAAGGCCTTCACAGCCATCCCGACCCGCACAGAGACATCCAAAACGGGCATCATACCGATTAACCGCTCGCACTCGTGACCCTTTTTTTGCCAGGGAAGAGTAGGATTCGGCAAACTTTCGTCGGGCAATGCGTATCGTCCTGGATCACGCGGAGTCACAGGGCCGCAGAGATGCAGAGTCACAGAGCCAAGACCAAAAGCCAAGAGCCAAGAACCAGAAACAGAAAGGGCTCCTGCATATTGGTGTCATGCAATATGGTAGGCTTTTTTTTTCTCGACTCACATTTACATGTCAAACTGAAGAGGAAAATGAACCAAAACAACATAGTTTCTTCAGACTTTAGATAGCACAATTCCGTTGAATATCAAATTGAATCCAAACATTCTTTATTAGGTAGATATAAAAATGCGCTCAAGTTTAGTGTTGGCTGGTGCTATAAAGACTCAGTGAAGCTGTGTACCGCTTCCATTTGCAACAGGGGGCCAACTGAAAAAGAAAAAGGCAATATTTCGATCCCTATAGGGGATCGACCCGAAGGATACGATCATTGTCATGCATTCCCATGTATGATGTAAGTAGCTTGCTTATTGCGATGACTCCTTTACAGAGCAGCAACGACACCGACGACACCGAAAACGGCTGCGGCGGCCATGGCCACGGCGCCGGTCTCGCGGGCGACGCCGCCCGTGGAGGTCTTGGAGTTAGCGGTCTCGGTGCCGGTCGGCTTGGCGCTGGCCGTGAGACCGAGGGGGTTGCCCGTGCTGCAGGTCGGCAGGGCGGCCGAGCTGGCGTCCAGGTTGGTGCTGAGGTCGGGGCACTGCGAGAAAATAGAGGAAATCTCGGGGGAGACCGACTTGTACCACGAGGACACCTCGGTGGCGTACGCCTCAGCCTCGCTCTTGACGTCCGAGGGCACCGTCATGGCGCAGGGGTCGGAGAGGTCGGCGGTCGCAGCAAAGTTAACCAGGTCGGCGGGCGGCGTGGGGATGGCGAGGACGATGCTCTGGAGCTCGTCGAGACAGCCCAAGTCGTCGGTCGAGGGCGTCGACGAGGAGACGTCCGTCTGGCGGGCCATGAGGTCGCGGCGGACCTGGGCGTGGACAGGGTACATCTCAAAGGCCGAGACGGAGGCAGCCAGGGCCGCGAGGACAAGAGTCTTGGTGAACATGGTGAAGGGTAGTGTTGTAGAGGCGGAGAATGGTAGAAGGGATGAGCTTGTAGGAGAGAAGTCTAAAAAGAAGAATGGAACTGGAGAACCGTAGAACTGGAGAGCTGGAAGATGGAGAAAAGAGAAAACCAACACAAAAGGGAAAACGAAAATCAAAAGATGGAAAGGGACGGACAGCCGTGCTCTAATATAGAAAAGAGTGCAGTTCTACGCGGGCAGGGGTCCTAGGAGTAATGTCCATGAGCATCACAGTCCCACCGATATGAGAGCTGCAGCCTTGGGTGAGTATGGAGCACAGAATGACAAAAGTATTTTTTGTACTAGCTTCACGTCAAGATCCATGGGGATGCCCACTGGGGCTAAAGGAGTGAAAGGGATCATAAAAGCCACAAGAGCAGAGCCACAAGAGCCAAGAGGAATAAATAGAAAAAATACGAAGAAAAAAGTACTCTGGCAAGGCAGTCTTGCATTTCTACAAGGATAGACATGAAGGCGTCGCATAGAATGGCACCCCTGTCAGCCTTAACGCATGATGGGTGTGTGCGACTGGCCAAAGATGCAACGTAAAGTTGACAAGGAACGGCGTCTACTTTACTTCTCAAACAAGGTTGTCTAGCTCAGTCCGCTAGACACAAAAAAGAAAGGTCAAGGAGACGCTAGGCCTGCGCGAAAGCAATGTTGAAATGAGTATCGAGGGCTGGCCGTTTTGCATGACAAAGTTGTATCTGTAAGATTGTATATTGCACTCTGTATCAAGTCTATAGTCCATTATCTACGGGGCATTATAGCAGACATCAGGTCTTGGAGTCTTGTCAATGCCCTATCTCTCCTTGCTGCCATTCATCCAGCTCGGAAGCATAGTGACCCGGATCCTCGGTGACAAAATTCCAGCCGCCCGAGCAGGGGAGGCCCCAGAAAAAAAACGAAAGCAGAGCAAAAGAAGCAAAATCAAATAGATACATAAAAGATACATAACAGCAAACCTCCACAAGCGTCTAGACACTCTCTTTCTGCCCCATATGAGGTAGGCCTCACGAGTATACTATAAAACGCCAGTGGGGTCATCTAGGACCAGTTGGGAAAAAAGGAAAGAAGCGAAGGCGCAAAATGGAGAAAAAGGAAAAAGGCAGGCAGCCTCGAAAAAAAAAGGGAAAAACCATTCAACTGCGGCTAAAAAAGGTCCCAAACAAACTATTTTGTAAGATATCTATCTACCTCAACTGGCGCTGCCGAGAAACAAAGCTGTCTGCCTTTTGGCGTTTCGTCCTTCATTCCTCCTATCGGCTTTTCACCCTTTTTGAATAAAGCTTGCCGTATGTACAGAGTATATGCAACGCGCCGCAGCAGTAGCATCCTCCAGCCCATCCTTTGCGATGCCGTGGCTTTTATTAGCAACCTACTCATACGGAGTAGGTACTCCATAGAGTGGGAAAGCACGGGGAAAAAGGATTCTCTGTACTTTGTATGGCAATGAGGTGCGTGCAAGGACTGTTTCTTTTTTTTTTTTCTACTTTTAATCCTTTTTCGGGCACTTCAGGGCGATACCTACCTAATAACATGTCCAAAGATAGAAATCCGTGAATGCACATGTATCCTCCTTTAGGCTTCAAGGATTTTATGCATACTTCCTAGTAAAATATTGCTTCCAATCGAACGAGGCAGCGTGGTCCAACGTGATTCTGCTTTGATGGCTGTGCTTCCCTGTTTGATGTGCCCGGCATCCCAGAATGCCAGAATACCAGAACATGCATCCTCCCAGCCTTGTTTTCTTCTACCGGGCAAGCCCTCCATTGCTGCATGTCCTTACGAGTAGGTAGGCAAGTCCGGCAAAGCCGTGCGGCAAATGATTTTTGTAAATGATTTTTGTAAATGATTTTTGTAAATGATTTTTGTAAATGATTTTTGTAAATGCAAGCAGAATTGCTCCGTTGACAAGTTGGCCTCACCCCTGTCTCTGCGAGAAGAGAGAAAAAAAAAAACCATCGTGAACTTTTTTACTGGTCAAAGATTCAAATTAAATGTTTCAATATTGCTCGACCCCGTAATCTCATTCATGGTGCGATACGGAGTATTCACAGATCTCTGTGCGAGGTGATATTATGCGACTTGTTACACTTTGAATTGTTCTCCATTATAACGAATCGGGTATGCTGTGCGAAAAAGGTAAAATGGGGACAGCCGCACGAGCAGGGGTGCCATGGACCAGGAAGAGTAGCGTCTGATCAGGAAAACGAGGGCTGCTTATATTGTGGATTGCTATGCTAGTTGCAAAAAACAAACAAAAAAAATATTGGGACAATGGGGTAAAATGTAGCATGGAACGCTGCAACGGATTACAATAATCAAAAGGAAAAAAAAAAGAAAAAAAAAAAGAAACCACAGCGCCGGCCAATATTGGTACAAGAGTTTTCATCAAGTCGTCTCATCTCCTCACCGCCCAATCCCCCCCCCCCTTAATCTGTATCGAAAAAGCTCCCCTGGTCTTTGACCATGGCCAGGTCGACACACCGCAGGACCAGGCCGTCCTGATGCTGCACCACCTCGTCCAGCCAGTACCAGACGGCAGCCACCACGGCGGCCACGACGGCCTGCGCAATCACCAGACCCAGCGTCGCCACGCGCAGACCCGTCGCGCTCACCACGCGCGCCAGCATCGGCATGTGCTTCTGCTGGCCGTCGGGACCGTCCGACAGCGCGCCCGCGGCCACGACCAGGGCGCCCGCCGCGCACGTCCGCCACAGCACGACGCCGCCCGCCATGTCGACGGTGCTGCGCAGCGCCATGGCCACGTTGGCGCTCGTGTACTGCGTCGAGCGGTGGACCATGCGGCGGACGGTGCTGTCCACGACAAAAAAACCGGCGGCCACGAGCCCGAGGACGACGCTGACGGCCGGCAGCATGGTGGCGGGGGCCACGGCCAGCGACAGGCCGAGGGGGGCCATGCCGGCGACAAAGAGCACGGAGCCGACCAGGATGGCCACGACGTTGCGGCCACTGCTGAGAGGCGGTGTGACGGTGAACGTGTCTTGAGACTTTTGTGGTCTCTGCGGTCTCTGCGGCCTCCGCCCCCAGCTGCCAACCTTGACCTTACACAGACCGCCGGTGACGACAATGACCGCGGACGCCAGCAGCATGGGAATGAAAAAGAGAGCGCCCAGATCGGCCGACGACGGCGACGTGTAGAGAGAGCTGAGAATGGTGGCGCCCGCCCAGAGGCCGCCGAGGGGGAGCACGGACACGAGCGAGAGGAGGACCGTCGTGGGAGCGAAGAGGGCGCGCGGGGCTTGCAGCAGAGCCGAGAAGCGCTGGTGGGCCGGCAAGGAGAAGGGCGTCGTGCCCACAAAGGGAGCCAGGCCGAGCTGTCGAGACGAGAGGTGGGCGCGCAACTGCTCCCATGTCGGGCGTCGGGGGGCCGCTGCCGAAGGCAAGTCGCTTTTCTGCTCCGCGTTTTTCTCTGACGACGCTTTTGTCTTGATGGAGACGGCCGACGACGGCGGACCGTTGGGCGTCTGCGGTGCATAAAACGACCGGTCAAACGCCGTCTCGGGCGCGCCGACGACAATCGCCGCAAAGACCATGGCAGCCAGTGCCGTCATGATCCACGATTGCCGGGCCACGCCAGAAATCACAGACTTGTGCGACGACGGAGAACACGATATCACCGCGCCGCCCAGGAGAGGACCGCCCCAAGTGGTGGCGGCCGCCGCGAGATCGTGCCCGGCCAGCCGCGCCTCGCGCTCGTGCGCAAAGTACATGTCGTGCACAGACCCGGCCACGAGAACGTCCAGCACGCCCCAGCCCACGGCCTGGATGCAGCGGGAGGTCAGAGCCAGGATGAAACCTTGGTGGGTGTCCTTTGTCGCCGCTGACGCCGCCGCCGTGCCCGCCACCATCAAAAAGCCCGCCAGCAGGTACAGCGGACGCTTCCCCGACAGACGCGCCGCGGAGAGGCTGGCCAGCCCCGACGCCGCCGAGACCAGCAGCGGCGCCCCCGTCAGCGCGGCCGCCGCGGGACTCGACACGCCGTACGCCATGGCCAGCGGGTGGTGCACCGTCACCAGCCCCGTCTTGGCCACGCCCGCCACCGCCACCGCCGAAAGGAGCGTCCAGTAGCACGCTGCCTTTGTCCACGCCGGCCAGTTCAACGGATCCTCCGGGTCATCGCTCGGCTGGGGCATCAGCTCTGTCTTGGCGTGCTTGCCCGTGCCGTACTTGATGGGCCGTCGGATCACGGCCGTCGATGATCCAGATGATGATGATGATGCTGCTGCTGCTGCTGCTTCGGCTTGTGCAAAGACATAGGAAAAGCGGTTCGTCGACATGGTGAACGGGCGAGATGGTGGTTTTGTTTTTGCGAAAAAGGCTGGTAATGGTACTGTGAGATCTGACAAGACCCGACTTGTTCTTGTTTTAGTTGTGTGTGTGGTTGTTGTTTCTGTTGATGTTGTTGCTGTTATTGCTGCTGCTTCTGCCGCTGCTGCCGGCAGCTGTGATGTTGGCCGTGTATACATGGTTGATATGATCACGGGGATATATAGTAATAAAAATGTGAATAATGAGCTGTGATGGAAGCGTCGAGCGTCTTGTGTAAATCAATGGCAATGCGCCAATGTCGGAGTCGTACGAAAAATAGAATATAGGCGATGAAAACAATAATGTGATAATAAAAATAACGATTGGAATCGCTGGCCAGCAGACGAGGCGAATACAAAATGACGAAGAACAAGAAAAAAAGGATAATGACTGTCGTCACTATGGACGGGCTGGGAAAGAGTAGATGAAGAACCAGAATGCAAAAAATAAGAGATCCAACAAAAAGCCACGAAAAATGAAAAGAAGGAGATGCAGCCATGATTAAAGCTGTTGATGGGTGGCCGTGGGCATTCGTTGGCATTCGTGGGCATGTGTTGGTGCCCGTCAAGCATTGCCGAAGCCAGTGATGATCGCCGCATTGTCGAGATTGCAACTGACCCACGCGCGAGGCAAGGGATGGGGGGGATGGGAGGAACAACAACGCCTGTACGGCGTACAGTGAGCAAAGGGTGAGAATTCAGGGCTGTTTGAGACATGGAGCAGAAAAAAACGGTCGACCAGAGGAGGGAGCAACAAGAAGAAGAAGAAGAAGCAAGAAACACGAAACACGAAACACGAAGCTCAACGCCAGGCCGTTTGGACGTTTGGCGGTTTGTCTGTCAGGCCGTTGAAACGAGATTGCATCGTCGTCCCATTGGAAGGACCAATGTTCAAACTCCTTTCTATCTTTAACTTTTTTCTGGCTTTTTTTTTTTTGCCTTTATTGTCTAAAACGATGCACGCCAGATGTGCATCATATGCGGGCTCTGTGCATCGTCATGCGCGTCAGTGGGACTTTTTCAGATGATGTGCCGAAAAGTGAGGAAAGAGAGGAGAGGGGAAAGAGAGGGAAAAAGTTGTGCTCTGCCACAACACCTTCACCATCCATGGCCATACCCCCCACTCATCTTTTCATCTGCTCATCTGCTCATCTGCCCGGGCACGCCCTGCGGTCATCGACAATCTCGCTCGCGTTTGACACTGACATCCACAAGACGATAAAAGGCGATCCCTCTTTACGGGCCCTATGGCGTACGGTGTACGAGTACGGCGTACATTGTATTCCATCTTTGCCCTCGCAGCGTAGCCTGCATCACGCCGTACTGTACGAGTATGAGTATCTTGAGTGCCCAACCCACGCAAGGGTGCTCCGTGGGCAGAAGAGAGTGGAGTGCCGTCCGTAGCAGCCGTGCCAGTCATTGGAAGATCGCAAAAGATCAACAAAGTGGACAAACTATTAGACAGAAAAGACAGGCGAAAAGCAAAACAGCACAAAAAAAGCGAATCCGAAAGGAGAAAACGAGGAATTCATATGTCATAGAACGGGACGGAGACGCCGTACACGAGCAATGGAAAGTGTCCATCACAACAATCCTGTCCAAGACATGAAAAACGCGCGACAGAGACACGTTGAAACGGCTTACAGGCGCCAAGGGAGGAATCACAAATAAAAGGCATGACAGAACGCGTGAGATCGAAAGAAAAAAGAAAGGACATAAAAAGGGGCTGTCTTGTCTTTCATTATCTAGGTAAGATATATCCATGCCGTTTTGTAGGTTCTATAAATAAATGGGAAAGAAAGAAAAAAAAGATGTCATGGGAATCGCTGCAGCTGATGATATATAAAAGGAATGCGACGTCGTAGACGGAGCAAGGCGGAAAATGAAATGCCGAGAATGTCAAAGCAGAGGGAAAAAGAAGAACAGTGATCGTCAAGAGATGGTCGTGGATGAATGGTTCCGCGCACAGCTTACAGCATAGCTCACAGCATGGACGCCATAAACTTGACCGTGCTTTGGTCTGGTGGTCTCTGTGCTTGCGCCTTTTCCATCGCTTCGAGAAAGACATATGTACGCACAACGAGTTCTAACGGTCAGTAAAGGAATTAAAAAAAAAAAAAAAAAAAAAAAAAAAAAAAAAAAAA